>APFE030494487.1:0-15006 GCA_000404065.3 Pinus taeda | reverse complement strand
GATAATAGAAATAGCACAAAACAATGCTTGCACATCCTCATCCTTTCTTGAGAGTGCATTTGCAACAAAATTTTGCTTCCCTTTTTTGTAGATGATTTCAAAGTCGTAACCCAATATATCTGTGACCCATTTTTGTTTCTTTTCTAAACATAATCTTTGTTCTAAAAAGTATTTAAGACTATCATTATCTATTTTTACCTTGAAGTGTCTTCCCATTAGGTAGGGTCCCCATTTCTTAAGTGCATATAGTATTGCCAACATTTCCTTCTCATAAATATCTTTCTTGAGATGTAGCCATAAAAATACCCAATTACCTACATCAAAACTTCTTTCACTGCAATGTTGATATGCTTGTTGTTTCATTCGATTCTGCACCAAAGTGGCGTTATCCTTTAAAAGTTGTAGAACTTCTTGTTGATGCTCAATGTGATCTTTCACTCCTTGAATCTTTTTATTCTTGTTATGTCCTTCTATCTTGATAGTTTGAGGAGTGGTAATTTCTTTCAATGCATTACAAGATATGGTCGGATTCATTTCTTGATGCTCGATGTGATCTTTCACTTCTTGAACATTTTTCTTCTTAATATGTCCTTCTATCTTGATAGTTTGAGGAGTGGTAATCCTGGCCAATGCATTACAAGATATGGTTGTTCTCATTTCTTCTTTCTCAATGTGATCTTTCACTTCTTGAACCTTTTTATTCTTGATATGTCCTTTTATCTTCAGAGTTTGAGAACTGGTAATTCTTACCAATGATTTACAAGATATGGTCAGATTCATTTCTTCTTTCTTTGGGGTTGGTTCCTGGTATATATCTTCTTCTTTTGATGTTTCTTTATCCTTTGATTCCTCCTCTTCATAATCTATGTAAAATAATTTATTCTCGGCACATCTTGTAACAAAGCCCTTTTTTTCTTTTTTCTTCCAATTGTTGTGGTGTGACCCTTGTAGGTTGTGGAAGACTAGGAGAAACAACACTTCCATCTTTATAGTTGTGAGGGGTAGACTTCCTTGTTGCCATAATTTTGCTTTCAACTTTGTAACAAAGCCCTTTTGCTATTTTTTCTTACAATTGTTGTGGTGTTTCTCTAAAGAAGGTGTTGCTCTTTGTATCCTCATAATGTGCTATCATTTCCTCTATGAAAATTGACCACATAACAAGTTGTTTACGAGAAAAAATCCCTTTATACCATAAAAATTGATCTGGTTCTAAATATAAATATGCAATAAATACCTTTTGTAATAGTGGTACACCATGTAGATCAAAATATTGCTCCATCTGTAGTATCCAATTTACCGGATCCTTGCCATCAAACTTTCCTCATATCGCCTTTTCTTGATTTTATGAGCTCAATCTTGAAATGACCGTAACTCTGTAATTTCAGATCTCCAAGTTTTGAAATTTCTTTCTACAGTAAATCTATGCATCCTCTTTCAAATGCCACAAGTTTGATTGAATTTGGATTCTCCAAGAAAGAGATGCACAATCTCCCAAGGTGACCTGATTATATATCTTTTCAGAAGAGCGAATTTGTATGAAGTGCCACGTATCACTATTTTGACCTTCGGATCTGAAAAATATATACAAGAAACTACAATCCTTCCTCTTTCTATAACTTCTTACGAAATTACAATTTGGTGCTCAAAACAAAAGTTATGACGATTTTCCCCAGGTCACCTGTTTGTAATGTAATTCGAGAGTCTGCAAAAATGTCAACTTCCTCAGATCATATGTCCGCAAATATAGTGAGACAATATCTGAAATTCAAAACTGAAGTTTAGAACGATTTCGGCTCAAATGGGTTTTTTTTTTAGCTTCTGAAACATCGCAGAAAAAAGATATAGCGAAAATCCCACGATGACCTGTTTGGAGCAGCGAAACCCTAGAATCCAAAGCTTTGATACCAAATGTTATGAAACCAACTTACAAAAAGATAGAAAAGATAGATCAACGCCTTAGAATTCAATCTCCTCGAGTTTGCAACCTCATTTACATTACACAAATGAAGAATTCTTAGATGATTCAAATGAAAAAACCTCCTTTCTATATATAGGAGTCTAAGGGGTCACAATATAACCAAGCCGACCTAACAATAATAATATAAAGGCACAATAATAACAATAGTGGGTTTCTATGGGGCACAATAATAAGAATATGGGTAATACATGGGCACAACAATATAATAGGGGGGTTGTACTAATAACAATAAGGGGTTACACTAGTAGTATAGGGACCTAACATAATATATTGTGATATTATGTCATACTAATCTAGACTGACTGTGCAGATGTGATTATTATGTACGAATGATAATTGTTTATGATTTTGTGATGTGAACATGTTAGCTAGTGACTACTATGGATATCATGACCTTCTTTATGTTTGAGTTGATATGGTGTGAAGTTATATCATGTTAATATAGCTTAATTGTGAAAACAAGATAACCTACTCTGAGATACATTAAGGTATGAGTTTTCTTATGTCATATATTTGGTGTTTGAGTGTTTGAGTGATTGGTGTCTATTATGTCATCTCTATGTTGTCTGAATGTTTGATTACTTGAATGATATGAGTATGTGTCTATAAGGTTTCTTTTCGAAATGATATTGCTTTAAGATGGTTTCACTACTACATATGTGTTGATATAGTTGATATGTACCTGAGTGTAAGTAGGTGATAGTTTTAACATTATGTATTATGATTGATGAATGTGAGTTGATTGTTGAGTATGACATGGTTGTTAGAATTGGTAAAGGTTGGTTTCAAATTAATATACATGATTTGTTGATCTTTGGAATATGAGACTGACATGTGTGAGAAGTTGCAAGGAAACATGTTTGGTATTAGCTTGACAAGGCAATAGTTTATGTGTTTATATAACTAATAGTTTGGTGATCTGATAGTACTATTGCAACAAGGTAAAAATGTAGCATAAAGGAATTGGGAAAGAATTCCTTTGGATATGTTTGGAAACCCTAATTCCAAATGAGTGATTTCTTTGCATACCAGAAGTCTTCTTAACATTTAATTTGTATGACATTACGAGGATATGAGTTATATTCATAAATATGTATTTGATAGGTATAATAGCTCATTCTAGTTATGACTAGATTCGTCAAAGGATTGGAGTTCCTTGAGAGATGGTGTGGATGTGTTCAGTTTCAAGTAACATTCTTGGAACAACAAGGTAAGGTAATTGTTGTATTGTTATGTTTATTTATACACTGACAATTATGTGTTTATGGAAATATGATGCAGGGGAATGCATGGCAAAGAGACTGCCATGAAATTCTGAAGAAGGCTAAGCTTGAGCTTTCCTTTGGAAGCACCAGGAACCATGGGGATTGAGTCATGGTGTCTATTGAGAGTCTTTTGATTTTGATTCCTTGTCATTTTCTTATGCTTGATTTGCAGTTTTTTTATGTCTAGTGCATGATAATGCCACTTTGTTCGTGGTGTCGTATTGTTATTGGTTTTCGTGGTTTTCTTCTTATTTGTGTTTTTTCTTGACTTTTATGTCTTGAGGGTCTTGGGAATTGGTTGGGAAAGAGGAAATTTTGATGGAACTAGAGCTGAATGAAACCTAACAGGTAATTTAAGACCCGAATGAAGCTCAGTGCATGAGTAAGGCAAGTTGAAGGCAAGAGTATGATAGTTAGTTGGATTGATTGTGTCCATTGGGGTAAATGGAAAATGGTAGGATAGTCATGATAAAGGTAACAAGAAAGGTGAACTAAATGGATCTGAGGCATCACATGCCTTGGCTATGTTTGGAATGATTATTCTCAATGTTTTTCATGGTGTGCAATGATTATTGACCTTACGCTATCTGTTAATTATGTTAGGGTCATGGCTACGTGGATGTTTATATATGTATACATGTATGTATTTATGTATGTATGTATGTCGTTGTCTGACAGGATCATGGTTGTTTTATGCTAATGTTTATGTATATGTATATATGTATCTATGTATCTATGTCACTCTCTGATAAGGTTGTCAAGGATCATTCTTCTGAAGGAATGATTGCTTACGCAGGTGAATGGTATGAAGAGATTCCTATTTTATGAGGAATCAAGTGGGAAGAGTACTCCTGAAAAATGTAAGAGGTCAGTATCATATGATTATGAGTTTATATTATGTAATTATATTATGTCTATGTTATGGACAGGCTATACCGATGGATACATCAACGAAATGAAAGCAGTGTGGTTTGCGACATGCTAGGATAAGCATGGATACGACACTGTCACACTGGAAGCAAGGGTGCTTGGTAGAGACAGTTTGTTTTGGATGTGTGGTACTACTGTTGTTCATACATTGTATATATTTTACATGTTGCATCTGTGATGTTGTGCATAGACGGTGTTGTGTATATATAGTGTGTGTACATGTTGTTTATGAAATGTTATGTATAGGGTGGTACAAACAGTGTTGTGTGAATATTTCATATGCAGTGCTAAGTATAGATGGTGTTATGTACATGTTGGATATGTAGTGTTGTGTACATATTTTACTTTGTGCATGATGGATATGAGGTGTTGTGTGCATATGTTGTTGTGTGAATGTCGAATATGAAATGTCGCATACATAGGGTGTTATGTACATATGGTGTTGTGTGCATGTTGTACATGTGGTTCTATGTACACATGGTGTTGTGTGCATGATTGTACAAGTGGTGTTGTGAGCATGTGGTGTCATGTACTTGTTGTACATATGGTGTTGCGTGCATGTGGTGTTGTGTACGTCTGGTATTGTGTACACATTGTATAGGTGGTATGATGTACATGTGGCATTGTATACACTTTGTACAGGTGGTGTCGTGTACATGTGATGTTGTGTACACGTTGTGCAGGTGGTGATGTGTATAGGTGGTACTGTGTACATTCCGTACATGTGGTGTACATGTGGTATTATTTGCATGTTGTGTTGCATACATACAGTACTATGTATGTGCATTGTGTAGTCATGGTATCGTCGCATGTGTATTATGTTATGTTGTACGCCAGGTGTAGGTACATGTATTATGTGGTGTTGTACACCGGGTATAGATGTATGTGTTATGTTGTGTGTCAGGTGTAGGTGTATGCATTGTGTGGTGTCTTAAGTTGTGTGTGGATGCATGTGTTCTGATATACATTGTGTATATGTATGTGATTAAAGAAAAAAAAGGCACTGGGTGTTTGCTGGGTATGGAAACTGTTCTGGTGTGTGTACAAAAAGAACAAAGGAACAAGCTAAGGATTGATTAAAGTATAAGTACCGATATTTTATTTCATTTTTTCTATGCATGTGATTTATGATTATGGTTTATGATGATTACATGTGATTTATGATTTTGATCTATGATGGTTGTGTTTTGAGCTAACCTGATGTGATATGGTTATACATGATGATTTGTTAAAAGATGCTAGTTTGACTTGTTGTGGTAGGAAGTGAACATGATTGAAAGTGTAACTTATTGACGAACTGCCAATGAGGTACGATGTCAATTTATTTCAATTTATTTTGAATATAATGGAAATTATGTTCTTGGTACAAGAAAGCATGAAATTCCAGGTTGGGTGGTCGAAATTGATGGAAAGCATTAGCAGTAACAACAAAAGGAATTGGAACAGGAAACAGTAAGCTAGTAAAGCATTCATGAGTGGGGCCATTTTGGGACACTGGTACCCAATAGTGTCCATTGATTACCATGATCATGATATGACTGGTATGATGTTTTTAAGGCACCTATATGCCTTGGTTGTTTGACCTTCTGGTGTGATGAAACCCTGCCAAGGGATGGACTCCCTAGGATGGGGGTGCCAGTGGAACTTGGAAGGCTTGTGACTACAAGGAAGGGGGTGACCGGATTTCCCAAGGGACTGTGTAGCAGAGAAGGGAAGGTCATGGATATATTTTTTTGGTCATTATCATTTCCAGATGGAATCAGATGCACATTGGGAGTGTTCTCTAGAACAATGAGCTAGTAAGTGTTCACTGAGAGGATAAGTGGCGTTGGATTGTAGCGATGGACATTGGATGTTGATTTGACCTTACAATGGATTCTGGACTTCTTGGGAAGGAGGTGAATCCTGGTATTACTTTGAGGGTGGAGATGTGAACCTCTAGATTCCCTTGATGCAGGTGCAAGCATGATATCCTTTTTATTTTCTCGTTGAGAAAATGTGCATATGTGTATATGTGTGTATTATTATAAATATTATATCAAGCTAGATTTATAAAGCTCCATAAACAGTATGATTATTTGTTGGGTGAAGAAAATGTGTATGCGTGCATATGTGGTTAATATTGTAAATATCATAATGAGTTGTGTTATAAAGCTCTAGTAAACTATATGCTTGTCATTGTAAATACTACAACGAGTTCTGTTATAAATCTCCATGGGAAGTATGTTTTGTTTTCAACAGTCTTATTGGTTATAGGTGTCATTGAACATTGAGGATGGTGTTCCCCCAAGGGGGAGGGTTCTTAAATAGCCCTGGTTAAAAATTCATGTAAAAATATATAAGACCAAGGTCATGGGACACATATTCCAAGTTGAATGGTAGGGAAAACATCCTAGTGGGTGTTCATTTCAGTCATAATGCCTAAGGAAATTGGCAAAGGCAATGGCAAAGGCTTTGGAAAGGCATGAGGCATTTATTGACATTGTATTTATAAAAATAAAGGAAAATTAGGAGAAAAGGAAGGTGAAGGGTCATAGGTTGCATGTGAGGAGGAAAATGAAGGAAATAATGGAAAATGAAGAAAATAGAGACCTCATTAATAAAAAGGCTTTTGAGGATCAGTTGGAAATCTTTTGATAGGTTTTTGTGGAGCTCTCTTCTATTATCTCTCTCTCATACCCTTAGACACTTAGAGTTTTCTTGGAGAACGCTTGGAGGAGTTTAGCATACTTGGAGTTTTGGAGCCAGAAGGAAATGGAAGAGCGGGAAAGTGCAAGAGGACATTAGGATCAACAACTACAATGGGTTTTGCTTGTAGTTACTGAGTTTCATGTATGTTTTTCTCACTAGTTTCGGCATGTATGGAACATGCATGTGGTTTCTTGGTTGTGACTTGTCATTGACATGGAGGATTGCCTATATTGATAGTGGATTTGTCTAGCCTCGCCATTTCTTTGATAGCCATGGTGTTGTGGGTTTACTTTGTTTTTGTTTTTTTTTTCTTTTGTTCGTTTTTTGTTTTTTGTTTTGTTTTGTTTTTTGTTTTGTTTTTTGGTTTTTTTTTTTTGTTTTTTTTTGTTTGTTGTTTTTTTGTTTTTTTGTTTTTTGTTTTTTGTTTTTGTTTTTGTTGTTTCTCATGTTTCCTTTGGCTTGGGTTTAGTTGTAGTTCGTGTAACCTTGGTTGGACAAACGCTCTAGAACCCTATAACAACTTGGGTTGAGTTATTAGTCTTAAAGCCTTGGTTGGAAAAATGATCTGGAGCCCTTGGTGGGTTGAATTACTAGTCCTCGAGCCTTGGTTGGACAAAAATTCTTGTACCTAGCAACAACTATGAGTTGAGTTACTAGCCTTGGAGCCTTGGTTGGAACAAACATTCTAGAGCTTTGAAAGGCTTGGATAGAGATCAATATGATGATGTTTTATGATGTCTGACTGTGAGGTGGAATCAGTGTTTGATGGGTTGAGGTGGTTTGGCCTCTGGAAGCCCTAGATGGTTTTTATTGATGTGTTTTATGAGATCATACATTCATGCTTGGAATATGGCACATGGGCGATTGGCTGAAGAGAGATTTGGCCCACCCATGTCTATGGTTGAGTAAAACATGGTAGTCCCATACTGGGTTGGATTTTTCATTATTAATATGAGGTTATTTATCCTTGTTATTTCATGAGTATTATAATAGTTTTTATGTGGATTCTATGGCTAATGTATCATTGATATTTCTGTTGTTATTATGCTAGTTATGAACATGTATTATGAAATTGGCAATGAATAGATATTATCATGTTTTCACTTGTAATTGAATGAACAAAGTATATATGGACTAATAGATGAAACTATAGATAATTCGTTGAGGCATCAATGCTTCTCAGTGATTCTAAGATGAGTATGAGACCCTTATGCTTAGATTTGTTGTTTACACCTACAGATTACATATTTTTGATATGTTTAACGAAATTCCTGTCATGGCTAGTAGGGGTCTAGTCAAGGGTTTGTTTAAGTCATTGCATTTGTATCATCATTCCATTGTTATCTTTATGTTCTAAAGGTATCATTGAATTATGGGCATTCACCTGGGATCTAGGCTTGAAAAGGTGGCTCAAATCCCAGGGAAGTTGGTACAACACTGAGAAAAATAGTCCCTGGATGTTGGCATACCATGTTGTGGGAGTGTCCAAAGCCTTCTGGACGTACGGATGCCCATATCATGGGAGAGTCTAAGGTTAATTGGTCTAGAAACTTAGTGGGACTCAGTGGTTGGTTACCTGAGAGAGTGGGATGGTTCTTGAGAGTCTTGTTGCTGATGTGGAGGGTGTGTACAGTGTGTCTCCATTGGTTCCATTTACTTAAGGTGACTTAGGATTTTAAATCATATCATAGTAACTTCTCCACACATGTTTACCCCGGTTGGGCGGTTACTTGGATAGA
Organism: Pinus taeda; assembly: GCA_000404065.3. Lineage (NCBI taxonomy): Eukaryota > Viridiplantae > Streptophyta > Pinopsida > Pinales > Pinaceae > Pinus > Pinus taeda. The sequence goes on along the minus strand of APFE030494487.1, from coordinate 6,403 downwards.
TGTGGGAGGAGGGTGTTACACCATGCATCTGCATCCTTCAGCTTCTTCAAATCCCCATCAAATGTAGGTGGATTTTATTTCTTGAACTCATTTGGGAAGTATCCCCTGTCATTCCTCCTGTAAGTATGATAGCGATGATGATCTTGATACTTGTCTGAACTAGAGCTAGAATAGAACCTATTTCCATCACCTCTCTTACCTGGTGTATCCAAGAATATACCATATTTTATTGTGTCACATTTTTCCAACCTATTCCCACCATGTGACCTACTACCATATGCTCTGTTAGTGCTATCCTCCTGTCCATGACTGATTCTAAGTGGTCCCTGCCTCTACAGATCTGACAAACTATGAAGAATAACAACATTAATATCTACTTGCTTTTATTGTGCTTGAATGATTCTGTCATTATCTTCTTTGCAACTTCTTATTTATACCTTTAAACTTCTCAAAGTGTCTGCTAAGTCAGAAAAGTTCCCATCACCACGATGCTCATTTGATCCATAGGGAGAATCTCATGAACTGTAATCTACCATCTTGTTATTCATCTTTGATATTCTTCTTATAAGCATACTATGTCAAATAAACCAAGACATAAACATAAATAACATACCTCAATATATCTCCAGGGAGGATATATCATTTGCAAGATTAACCATATTAGCATGATACATCTATAATAATAATCATAACAGTTTATATACATCATCTTGACCATAATCAAGTTACCATGCATGACCATAACCACTTCACACCATGCCCATAGATGACAACCATAATCATGAAAATTCATGCATAACAACATGCAGACACTGATATACATAACAAATGCAATCCAACATGCACTCATGATGACCACATTCCAACAACAACACTATCAACTTTCACATTGTGACACAACTCCAACCATGACCACCACCATTCATACACAACAAGCACATAGACCACAAGCATAAAGAACACATGTGTACCTGACATATACACATGACAAACACATTCCACCCATCCAGTCCAACAGGTGAACCATGCTCTAATGCCACTCTGTAACCCCCTCCCACATTTACCCAAGCTAATCGGTCCACCTAGATAAACATGTGACAGAGAGTTACTATGATTTGATTCAAAGCCCCATGAGTAGTTAAGGAAGTGGAATCCATAAAACAAGACCAATCTAACCTTCCTCAAGAGATACAAAACCTTCAAGAGACAACTAACCCTTCCAGGTGCCTAACCCCTGAGACAACTTGATATTTTATTGACTTAGAGCCCCAGTCGCTCACATGACAAGGCATCAATGTGAATGAGACCCTCCAGTCACTCCCACAACAATGCATCCTAGTGAATGCAGTCTTTTTTAGGTAGTTATGTGCCAATGACCCCGTATTATGAGCCACTTTTTCAGGGATAGGACTTAGGTCTCTACCTAGAACTACATGAGACTTACAAAAATGATAAATAACATTGTAATCAAGACTTCTAAAGAAACAATTAAACAAGGAATTGATATGACACCTACTATCCATGATAGGAATCCATCAAACATATCACAAATATGTAATCTATGATCATAACAACAATTTGAGCATAGGAGTCTTATACAAATTTGAGATTCGTCAAGAAGGATTGATGCCTTCTCACAATAGTTGTATTATCATCTATTAGGTCATATATTCATCATTCATTCATTTACTAATGAAAACATGATGAGAGCCATACATCATCATTGTTATAAAACATGCTTATAACCAACAAATAACTAGAGATGTATAAATGCTAGAAAAACCATTAAAGCCTCATAATAACAAGTGCATTTACACATAGAAAATAAGAGGAAAATAGCTCTTATTAATCATATGTAAAAAACAACCAAGCCAAGGAATTCCATGAACCACCCAACCATAGATTGGGATGAACCAAATCTTTCTTTCATTCAATCACCCCCCTGTGATATTCCAAGCATGAATGTGTTATTTACAACAAAAAAACCAGGGCTTCCATAGGCTTTACCATATATCCCATCCCGAGATTCCTAGGCCCAAAACCCTCATCAATACAACCAATATTTACTACAATCCACACTATATTACTAGGCCCTAAACAAGAAACATACACTACCGAGATTTACCACAATCCCTTTGTCCAGGGATCACTAGGAATATACAAGCATGGATACCTATGGATCTCTCCACCTAAACCATGAGGATTTTTCCATATCCACTCTCTATTCTTTATCGTATATCCCTCCATTCACCAATCAAGGATTCATAGGCCCAACGAGATCATTCACCTCTAGGATTTATCATATATCTTTCCATTCACCAATTGAGTATTCCTAGGCCCAACGAGGCTCCCACCCTTTAGTATTTACTGTAATTCCTGCCATTCCGGTCAAGGGAATACTAAGCATAATCAAGGGTGTTGACAATAAGGTTTTACTATATATCCCATCCTGGGATTCTTAAGCCTTTTCATTAATCCTAAGACCACCCCACTCAGATTTGATTTCATCTGACAATCCAAATAAATTAAAACATGAGAACCCCGTCACACCATGGTTATCTGAAAATGGAAAGGAAAGGCCAAAAAATGTTGTCACATCTGGCAAAACCCATTCCAATGAAATTAAGAGAACCAAGACACACATGCATGTGCCATGCATACCAAAACTAGCAATAAAATCATACACACAACTCAATACCTGCAAGTAATCCCACAGTAGCAGCTTGATCCCACTCTTCCTTGCTTGATCTTTTCTTCCCTTTGTTTTCTTCTCCTTCCTTTGACTTCTTTCCTCTAATGCTAGAGTGATCTAAGAACACTTTAAGAGTCCAAGAGTATGAGAGAATACAAAGAATAGGGAGAGAGCTCTAAACTGAACTGACAAAAAGGTTGTGAACTGATCCTCAGAAGCCTTTTTATTAATGAGACCTCTATTTTATTCAATTTCCATTATTTTCCTCCATTTTCCTCCTCACATGCAACTTGTGACCTTTCACCTTCCTTTTCTCCTAATTTCCTTTATTTTCATAAAAAAAAATCCAATTAATGCCTCATGCCTTGCCATTGCCTTTTCCAATTTCCTTAGCCATAATAAACCAAATGAACACCCACATTAGGATGTCTTGCCCAACATTCAGCTTGGAATACATGTCATGTGGCCTTGGTTATTATTTTTCCTTTATTAACTTTATTACATGGATTTTTTACCAGGGTTGTTACACTAATATAGGAATCAAATACAGAGGAAATGATGATTAGGGTTAGGTCACATACCTTAAAGTCACAGATCCAAAATCTGACTATTGTTTTGTCTGCTCCAAGCCTGCTACGTTTTAAGGCTTCCTCCCTCTCTCCAAATTCTCCAACAACACAATGTGTGAATGAATTAGAATTGGGGGCAAGAAGCCCTTTTATAGGAAAAGCCCTCTTTTTTTCCTTGGCCATTATGAGCAAATCGTAGCTCAGTTTGACAAACTATCTACACTGTTGGAAAGTTCTCACTAAGCTCTATATTAGATCTTTCTTTGCTTTTGGTAATTTGAAACCTTGTCGGAAAGTCATTTTTTCCATGAGGTCTCATTTTGTTCCCTATTAAAAACAAATCTCTCCATATAAGTCGTCACTACACTAGAACCACTTTGTCTTTGCACCTGTGACTTATATGTAGAGTTTTTTCATGAGTAATCACTATTTACTCATGTTTTTATGGTCCCCTTTGGGTCTTTCCCATGTGGTAGCATCATAGAGTCACCCTTGTTCAAAGCATCAAATATGAGTTGCCCCTACATCCATGGAGTCTGTTTAGTGTTCCTGTTGTCACAAAACCAGTACTGATGGCTGCTAATCAGTAAGACTCTATGTAACTATTTCAGACCAGACTCTTGGCTAAGGATTAGCCTCCCTAACCTGAGAGGGCTCTCTCAAAATAAACTACTGATTTATCATTAACACAAAGAGGGCTAACTCTTGAAATGAAAACTTAATAAACATGCTGGTTGGACAGACAACATAACATTTCTTCCATTGGGCTCATGGAGTCAAACACCTTTTCAGTAAACTATCAACTACTTATTCATGGAAGTCAAGGCATGTAATGTTTAAATACTCAAAACATTTCTCAAAGAACCTCAACTCATAAGTATACACAGGAAGTCTGAGCACTAGGTGAATTCAGAGTGATTGTATACCTATAGAGCTGTAAAAAAAAAACATTTCTCAAAAGAACCCAACTCATAAATATACACAGGAAGTCTGAGCACTAGGTGAATTCAGAGTGATTGTATACCTATAGAGCTGTAAAACATGAAGGAAAAACCACATACATATTGAGCATTTGAACAAAGTATGAATCTTGAGAAGAAAAAGTAGTCTTTCTATTACTGTAAAAAGTCTTTTACAACAGCCAATATAAACTCTGTTTTTTGCATAAACATCCAACCCTCATTACATCAAAGTTTCATCTATATATAGAAAAACATTCTTAACTACTTTGAGCCTCCTCCTCCAACATGAGGGGAGCTCGATGACTGTCATTAACTACCCCTATCTATTTTTAACAGACTCATTAAACACACCAAGTATTAAGCTGTAATTACAAAGAGTCCTAATCAAACTTAAATTCTAATTCTATTCTCCTCGTTACATGATTCCTTTCTAGATCTTCGACAGTTGTCTCCTTTAGTTTTGGCCGTGATAGCTGAGATAAGGATGCAAGGAACAAGATTAGCATTGGATTCTGAATGTGCTGATGGTTCATTGATCATAAGAACAAACCCCTGTTTTTCCGGTCCTTGTCTCCCATTATCCTTCGAAAGTTAAGCAACATGTTCCCAGCTCTTTAATACCCCAAAATTGATGAGCATCACGATATTCCCAAATATGCTGGAAGCCTTGTTGATTGAACAGGTGTATAAGCCCAAATCCTCGTATGCATCTCCAACCAAACCCTAACCACCGGTAATAAAGTACCTTTATTAAAGCTATAACTTAAGACAAAATATTTCACCTTTATGGAGAATGCACACTTGTCATTATCTGAATGGTTCTGCTAGCCTTATGTGGTCTTTTTTATGTTTCTTAGGCGTTTCCTTCAAAAATCTGCTGACCTCACCATTAAACTGCTCATTTTTCTCATAAAACAGCACCTACAGCAGTTTCGCAATTTCGTAGTGCAACTTCGGTCACCCGTTTATCCCAGCTCAGAATGAATTTGAGGAAACTGAAGGAGTCTTTTTTGAATCAGTCCATGTTTAACAAAAACCTCTCTCGGTTTTTTGAAACATTGTTCCTACCGCCAAAAATAAGTCTTTGAAAAACAGGTGATAAACAGGAATAGTCTATTTGTGAAAAACTGCACTTACAGCAGTTTTGTAGTGCAAGTTCAACCAAAATTCCTCCCACCTCAGAATGAATTTGAATAAACGGAAAGAGGTTATTGTAGTGCAGCATGTTAGGAAGAAAAACCTCTTTCAGTTTTCAAAATGGAGTTCTCAGCTGCTCAGGAAAGCTTCTGTAAGTTGACTAGTAAAAACAGTTTTTCTCTGTTAAAACAGGCTGCTACAGGGGTTTCGTAGCGCGCTGCGAAAATGCTGAGTTGTTCCGAAAATCACAGTTTCAATACCAAACTTCGACTGTCTTGAATGTGCTGTCCACCATTTACCTGTGTGAAAGCCAAAATTCTTGCAAACTGTTCCAGATATCCTGAAGTGTGGTAAATATACTCACTTTAAAAAATCTAAAATAAGATTCGTAAGCCTATTATGTCCACCTGTCTTGACCTGGTTGAATCTTAATAGCTTCAGCTGATGTCGTGCATACCTTGTACACATTCACTTTTGAAAATTCCCGCTCATATTCAAAACTGGTCAATTTAGATTGGACTGTTTCACTCATAAGGTCTACTAGAGTGTTTCACTGTTCTCTACAGGAGCACTGCTGACATGTGAAAAGTTCTTCCATTGAACAGGTTCAAACCATCTACTATCTTGCTCTTCTGGTCCTTGCTACTTAGGAAGCCCTTCCAACAGAGATACCACAGGTTGAAATGACATATTGATAACATTAGGATTAAGGCCAATAGTATCCACCCAAACTTTGTGACTTTGGACAATATCATTACCTACAGCAGTTTCGTAGCGCGCTATGAAACTGCTGAATTATTTGAAACAGCTTGCTTTTGACCCAAGATCTTTATCACCCAAACATTTGATTGCCAAAAACTCCCTTACCTTACCCTTTTCCTTTGAAATATTTTCAGTGATAACAGTTAGCAGCACTTGGCACGTATGCAATAATATGAGAATGCAACACATAAATTCTGAAATCCTTAATTGATTTCACCAATGCATATGCTTGTTTTTCTAAGATATTATATTTCAGTTCAGCATTAGCCAATGTCTTGCTA
>APFE030494481.1:9213-24120 GCA_000404065.3 Pinus taeda | reverse complement strand
TTCTTTTCTTTCCCAACTCTAAGAAATCTGACTCTCTTCTGTTTTTCATAAATGCAATTCTCACAGAAGTCCAAATCAACATTCTTCAAACCCGGCAACAAATTCCTTGAGTGAAGAATCTTCATCCCTTTTTCACTCATGTGTCCCAGCCTATGATGCCATAATGCTGCATCTGCTTCTTTGGAAGTTAAACCATTAACAGAGTTAGAAATACCATTGCATAAATACAATGTACCAACCTTTTCGCCTTTTGCTATTACCAGAGCTCCTTTGGTGACCTTCCAAGATTTATCTGTGAAAGTTGTCACACAACCTTCACCGCCTAACTGCCCTGTTGAAATCAAATTTTTCTTTAGATCTGGAACATGCCTTACCTCCTTTAGTAGGCATTGGTTTCCATTCTGCTGTTTTACAAGAACCTTACCCATTCCAACAATTTTACAGGGTTTATCATCACCCAAATGAACTTGTCCAAAATCTCCTTGAACATAGTCATGAAAGTATTTTTTATCAGGTGTGGCATGGAATGAGGCCCCTGAATCTACCACCCAGGAATCAGTAATATTTTCGAAAGAAAGAATCAAAGCATCTTGCAACACCTCACCTGTCACATTTGCTTCATGATTGTTTTCTTGCTGTGAATCTCCTTCTTTTCCCTTCCGAGATCTACAGTCTTTCTTTAGGTGTCCTTTCTTTCCCCATTTCCAGCACACTATCCCCGATCTGGACTTGGATCTGCCTTTCCTTGATTTACTGCGATATCCTGAGCTCTTTCCTCTTTCCATTTTTCTTCCTCTAGACTCTGCACTCAAAGCATTTCCCGATGTCTCACTGGAGCTTTTCTGTCGCATTTCCTCGCTAAGGATAGCACCGACAACATCATCAAACCTTAAAGTACTAGATCCAGAAACGGAGTTACTAATGGCCATTACCAAACCATTCCAACTTTCTGGTAATGAGCACAAGAATAACAGAGCTCTAACTTCATCATCAAAGTTTACCCCTACAGAACATAACTGATTTGTAACAATATTAAAATCATTTAAATGATCTGCAACAGATCCACCTTCCAACATCTTCATATTAAATAACATTTTCATAAGAAATACCTTGTTTGAGGCCGAGGGTTTTTCATATAGTTTCTCCCACACCTTAATCAAACCCTCTTTCGTTGTTTCCTTCGAAATGTTGAAGGCGACTGACACTGCAAGGCACAGCTGTATTTTTCTGAGTGCCTTTCTATCGAGAAGGTTCCATTCTTCATCTTTCATACCCGTCGGAATCTTTGTTTTTCCGCCCAATGGTAGGTATAGATCTTTCTGATATAGATAATCTTCCATCTGCATTTTCCACAACGAGAAATTTTGTCCGTTAAATTTCTCGACCCTAAACTTACCATCTTCCGCCATTGCTCCCACTCGAACAAGGAACCCTTATTTCCTGTGAGTTTATGAACCAAATAGACCTTCGGCTCTGATACCAGTTGTTAGAAAATTAAATATTACGGAGCAATGGAACACATAAAATATTGCAGAAATATAAACAAAAAAAATGCACAAAATAAGAGAGACACAGATATACGTGGTTCACCTAGTTTGGGCTACGTCCACCTCAAACAACCAGTCCTTCCTTTCTGTTATCCAGCAAAATGAAGAGACACAACCTACAACAAATCCGCTGTAATATCCTTTGTTTTCTCTCACAGTCTCACCTCTCTGTTTCTCACTGACACAGAATACACATCTATCTCATAGCCTCAAATACAATGCCCTCATACAAAGAGAGGGGTTGCCTTCTAGGGAAAAAAACCCTAAACTAAACATAAGTTCTACCATCAGATCATCCGCCTAATGAACGGCCTAGATTGACTAGAAATTACTATAATTTCACAAGGCAAATTTACATCTGTTTTTAGCTTCAGGGGCGTTGCCCCCGAGCCCCCGCTGGGGGACCGCTGGCCCCCGGACACCCCAGCCGAGGGGGATCGGCCCCCCCAGACCCACGCGGGGGGACAAGTCCCCCCCGCACCCCCTCGCATGGACGGGTGTGCAAAACTTCCTAGGGTATCCCTCCGCCTGAAACAAAGACCTCTGAACAATCATGCTCCACACACAACATTTGTATATGCCTCTCCTTGAGAAATCCAAGCCAAGGCCTTCCAGTAGTAAAAATTTATTATTATGTTGTGTGTTCTCCGTTTTTTATTACTATAACTATGTTGTGTGTTCTCCATTCTTGTTTGTGTTCTGTGTCTTATTTCCCCATTTGTCTGCGCTCCTCTGTTGTGTCTGTCTATGCTTCTATGTGCACCTCTGATCCTATCAATTCATATCAGAGCCTCCCCGCCACCTCTGTGTAGTCCAGGAGAGGATCAAAGAACGCTGCCTTCCATTTTCATCGCAACAATTTTCCATAGAGTCACAACCCAGATGTAATGCAACTTCATGCTAAAATCAGAATCAATGAAGAGGTGTATAAATTTGGAGCCTGTCCGACAATCGTGATAGCACAACTGCATGCACTGTGTTTTTTTTCTTATAGGTGCATCTGGGGATCTCGGCAGGAAGATCACCCTCCACATGGCGGAGAAGGGAGCCAGAGTGGTATGCAGAAGTTGCTTCCATAATCGATGACAAATCCTCCTCTTATCCCGATGGTGTGAGGGCCATTGCAAGCAGTAAGCCATTTTTGGTATTGGACTACTTATGGTGTGAGGGCCATTGCAGGCAATAAGCCATTTTTGGTATTGGATATAGTAGTTTATTTTCTTAAGTAAAACATGTTTTATAACTAGAAATTGCTCCTAAGGTGTAAACATACATCAAAGGAATAAATGCCTTGAGTTCGAAGAATTCTATAAAATTCTCATAAATAATAAAATTTTCTCTTGGCTATTTTGTAAACCTTCAAATACAAAAAAAAATGAGATAAAATATGTACTTTTTTTTTAATAATTTAAAGTTTTAGATTTTTTATGTTGGTAAATATTGAAAGGAGAATGTAAAAGCAATTCTTAATAATTTAAAGTTAATATTAACTTGTGATCCATTTTAAATTTTTAATCATTTAAAGTTGGCATGAAATTGTGGTGCAACTTAATAATTTAAAATTGGTATTAACATGTGACCTGAAAACTCAATATTTCTCAATTAAAACACAATAATTACATGAGGGTAATGTTCCATTCTTTAGTAGAAGCGTAATCTGACCCTTGCAATAATGCTAGCTAGTTTGACCCGTGTAATGTGTTAGATTTATGGTGAGTTTACATATTAATCACACAATGTATTACTTCTTAATGATTTACTGCGAGGTTACATATTATTCACGGAGTGTATTACTTATGAATGCCTATTCGTAATTACGATATTAGAGTGATCCAATGACTGAGTTGGATGTGCGAAAGACAGGAAGAGTGGTTGATCTCGAACTACAAAACTAATAAGAGTCTCTTGAACATCGACTATTGCTTCTCTCATTATCGAACTGGAACAAACTATCTACGCGAAAGCAGTCTATCCCCAACGCTAATTACTAAGGTTCGAGTGGTGGATAAATCCACCTGATGAACAACAGTGTGATAGGCCAATCACGTTGAGAGCATAAAGGGCCAACGTGTACAGTGATGAGCCATATGCGGACTATGTTTACTTCCTCTTTGCCCACTTGGGAGCATAAGAGAGCCAATGTATAGTCATGAGCCACATGTAGGCTCTGTTTACTTCCCAAGATTTCATTACCATGTCCGAACCGCTGCAACATCTAGATACAACAACCTTTACATTAATTTTGGGTGAAACATAAAACAATCCTGGTTTGGAAACATGTTAGTTATGAGGTAGAATTGTAAATTTATACATTGTTATTGATCATTGGGCGACTTTACAAATGTGAGTAGAGATGGCCATAAATATTTATATGATAGTGAAAATCAACATGAAGCACTACCTGTTAGCACAAGAAGTAAAGGTTTAGCTGATCTTATACAACCAATTCAAAAGAAAAAACCTTCAACTCCTCTTGCTAAAGATAAAGTTGTTAATAAAAAATCCACTTCCACATCTAATTGAGCGATCCCATCTTCATCTAATCCTCCATCTCCACCCAAAACCTTAGTATTTTCGGATAATATTGAGTATAATATAGTGGAGGACATGAAAAAAGTAAACGAAAATATTTCCCTCTATGAACTCATTAAACTCAAACAACGACATAGATTTTATTTAAAGAATTGAATGCAATGCCTGCTTCTCCTCTCCCTGCTGCTGTAATATCCAAGGATGCAAATGGAATAGGTAAACCTCCTATTAATTCAATATTTGATTCCTATGATGCTATTTTGATATGTGACAAGTCTAATTCACATACCCCTCCATTCTTGTTGACTTTTGAGATATTCAATAAAAATGCACATAAATGCTTAGTAGATTCAGGAGCTTCTTCGAACATTACGCCATATTCAGTTTGTTTAAAATTGGACATGTCTCCTAAAAAATCTGTAGTTCATATTGTACAACTCGATAGGACAAAAGTCGAAGTCACAAGAGAAATGAATTCAGTCTTTATTTTATTATCTTCAACCTAAAATCTGTCAAATAATTGATACACTAATTGCCGACATTCCAGATTTTTATGGTTTAATTGTTAGTAGGTATTGGTCAGAAAAAATACATTGTTATTTTTCTATTGATTGGTCTCACTTGTGGCTTCCTTACAATGGTAAGCCAAATCAAATATAAAGCAACCGAGAAAAACACATGAAAAATTCAGTAATGGATTTTGAGGGTGAAAATGAGCCAGTAGCGTTTAATAATAACATCCTTGGAAATTATTCTACTGAATCATTTTTTGGGAATTTCAACACACAAATGTCACCTTTTCAGAATAATTTATTAACTTCCCAAATTGAAATTTTTTCATGAAAATATTCTTTTAGATGTGTAAATATGTTAGAAAAAATATTAGTTAACTCTTTGTTTTGGAAATTGTATTTCGATGGATCAAATTCAAGTGAATCTGTAGGCGCAGGTTGCATATTGATTAGTTCTGAAGGTGAGAAGACAATGCTAAATTGCATGTTAGAATTCAAATGCACAAACAATATTGCATAATACGAAGCATTGGTCCAAGGTATGTACAAAGCAATAGGCCTTAACATTAAATACCTTCAAGTTTTTAGGATTTCAAAAATTGTAATTAAACAAATAAGAAACACTATGCATTGCATTTTTGGACACTTGAAGCATTATTAGTCTTTAGTTCAATCTTTCACTTGACACTTCTTAGCTTTTAACATTTCTTCTATTCCTGAGATTTAAAATGCTAGTGTTGACCTTCTCGCTAATGTTGCATCAAAACTAATTCCATTAGAAGATTACAACCTAGATAGATTTTCTATAGAGTTAATTTTTAGACCATCTATTCCTGATAATATCACCAATTGGTGGGTATTCGATGATGATGAATACCTATTAAACTTCTTAACTTCAGAAAAATAATTTTATAACCAAATAATTGATGAAGACAAACACTACAATCAATTAAAAAATAAAATATACGATAACCCCATACCAAAATATGTAGTTAAACTTGAGGATCTTTATGATTGAAATGACAAATTCAAAAAGGTTACTAATTCAAAACTTCAAAGTTTGAGTTTTAGATTTGAATTAATAAACCTTAGAACATATCTTAAACTACAAAAAATTAACTTATGACTTGGTCTGTCATCTGACAAAATATTATCCTTCATCCATTTGTTAAAGAAATATAAGGATATATTTGCTTGGAGTTACAAAGATTCAAAAATTTGACACTTCCATCATTCAACACACAATTCCGATGCCATCTAATGGTAAACTTGTCCAACAAAAATTAAAGAAAATTCAATCGAATTTAGAAAGTCAAATCAAAACATAATTGAATAAAATACTTAAGGAGAAAATCATTTTTCCTGTTAGGCATTCAAAGTGGGTTTCCAACTTAGTGTCTGTTAGGAAGAAAAATAGTGATATCTAAATTTGTATAGATTTTACAAACCTCAATAAGGCCAGTCAAAATGATAATTTCCCATTGCCTACTATGGAACAATTTTTGGAATCAGTTGTAGGTTCAGAACTTATGTCTTTCCTTGATGGGTTTTTAAGATACATCAAATCATGGTCCACCTAGATGATAGGCTTAAGACTACTTTTAGAACCAAAAGGGGAACTTATGGCTACCAAAAAATTCCATTCCTATTAATAAATGCAAGAGCAAATTTCCAAAGGGCTATGGATATAACTTTCAAAGGTATGTTAAATAACATTGTTGTTGTTTACTTAGATGAAATTATTGTTTATTCTAAGAAAAGGAATAACCATGTACATGACTTAAAACAAATCTTTGAACGCTGTAGAAAATATGGGATTTCATTAAATCTGAAAAAAGTATTTCTTCGCTCTTAGTGAAGGAAAATTTTTAGGATTCATTATATCCAAAGATAGAATTTTTATTGACCTTGCTAGAATAAAAGAAATATTAGAAATTCCTCTCCCACATAAAAAAAAAATCCATGCAATCTTTTTTCAGACAGATCAATTTCGTCAAAAGATTTGTCCCTCATTTTTCACAAATTGTTCTACCATTACAACAAATGATCAAGAAAAAATCAACCTTTAAGTGGGGTCATAAGGAAAGAAAATCTTTCGACTCAATCAAACAAGCAATCTATCATTAATGCTCCCTCTCTACGTACTCTGAATTTCTCTGATCATTTCATCTTGTATACTTTCGCTTTTTCAACATCTTGTGTTGCTGTCTTCACACAAATTAACGATCAAAAAATCGAAACACCTATCTCTTTTTTCAGTTCAATTTTTCAAGGTGTTGAACTGTATAATTTTTCTTCTTCAACATCTTATGTTGCTATCTTAACACAAATTAACGATCAAAAAATCGAAACACCTATCTGTTTTTTCAATTCAAATTTTCAAGGTGTTGAACTAGATTACTCTGAGGTAGAGAAACAAGCATTTGCTGTTTATAAATCTATAAAGCATTTTAGACCTTGCCTCTTGAAAACACATACGAAAGTGATAGTCCCACTCCTAGCAGTGAGACAATTACTTATGTAGAAAGAGTTAGGAGAAAAAAGAGAAAATTGGGTAACATCTCTACAGGAATATGATATTGGAATGAAACTAGCCAAAATTTTAAGAGGACAAGGTTTTTGCAGATTTATTACAGGAGCATCCAACATACTAGCTGATCAAGACATATGTAACAATGAACACACATCTGAGGTAAGCCTTATTGATAATGAGTCCCAATACATTGATCTTAATTTCTATTTAAAAAATGGATATGCTCCTACTGAACTCAATCATAAAAGAAAAAGAGCTTTAAGATTGAAAGAAAATAAATATGATATTGTTGATAATGTGTTATTCAGAAGAAACTATGATTCTGTTTTGTTAAGATGTATTGAGAAATTTGAAGCCCAAAAGGTTTTGCTGGAAATTCACGATGGACCAGTAGGAGGACACTTTGGAGGAGATACTACTGCACATAAATTCCTACATGCATGATACTATTGGCCCACTCTCTTAAACGATACTCATGCATATGTAAGAAAATGCAAAACATGCCAAACCGCGTTTGGAAGACACTGAAAACTAGCCTTGCCTCTCTAACCAGTCAACATCGAACAACCTTTAGAACAATGGGGACTAGATGTCATAGGTGAGATTGTTCCTCACTCTTCTAAACAACATAAGTATATATTGACTACTACAGATTATTTTGCTAAGTGGGTTGGAGAAATTTCATTAAAGGTAGCCAATTCTGACACCCTTATTGAGTTTATTGATCAATTTATCATTATAATATTTGGTTTACCTTATACAATTATATTTGATAGTTCATATTACTTTTCGGGTATTAGTATGATTGATTTTTCACTTAAGAGAGGTTTTAAACTAAAATATTCCACTAACTATTATCCCTAGGGAAGCGGTTTAGCAGAATGCACTAATAAAAACCTCCTAAGAATAATCAAAGGAAATGTTGACCAAATTAAACATAATTGGCATAAATATTTAATATTTTCTCTGTGGGCTGATAGGATAACTCAAAAGGCCTCTATAGGTATGTCTCCATTTAACCTAGTGTATGGGAAGGAAGCCATCATTCCATCACATTTGGCTCTTCCCTCATTAGCCCTAGTTCAACTCATTGAAGAAACACCTACTTCTTCTTTACAATTAAGACATTCTCAAATCCTAAAACTAGAAGAACAAAGAGAGAAAGACAGACTCACACAGGAAAAACATCAACATTTAGTGAAATATTCTTTTGATGCAAGTTATGTTGCACAAAAATCCTTCCAAGTTGGAGACCTAGTTCTCAAGTGGGACAAAACACACGAAGAAAAAAGGAAACATATGAAATTTCAGAAATTATGGCTTGGTCCATTCCAGATTATCAAACAGATAGGCCCATCTACATTCATACTGCAAGATTTATCAGGAAAGAGAGATTCTCTTCTTGTAAATGGGCTCATCTTAAAGAAATTATTTTCTTAAAAAAAAAATTAATTAAAAAAAAATCTGTAAAAGATCACTTCCATTGTACATCTCACTGAAATCTATTTTCCATGTATAGATTCTATTAATAAAAATGGTAAATAGTATTCTATTGACTTTTCAGACATCTCTTGAAGTTATTTTTTATTTTTTCATTTTGAAGGTGGGGATTTTTTAAGAAGTGGTTACCAAAATTGAAAACTAGATAAAAATTATATCTCTAAAATTTTTCCATTAAGTCGTGAAATCTTTAAAAACCCTTAAAAAATTATATCCTTTTACTCTAGTTTCAGTGAAAAAGGTTATCCTTAAAAAGTAAAGATTGTCTTATGACTAAGCACTTTCAACTCGAATTTGCCATCCAAAACTCTTAAGGAGTCAATGATTCTCCCCATCCATTAAAAAGATAATTCTTAGAGTGTAATTCTAAAATATAATAAATCTAAAAATATAAGAGGTCTCATCACAAGCCTGCTTACCATGATTGTAGGGAATCAATTAAACTAACATTATCAATACTGAACACCAAATCAAGGTAATGACATATGATTTTTTTTTAGTTATAAGACAAGGGGTCTCATCACGAGTCAAATTGTTCAGTTTTATTATTACCAGTGAGTGGAATTGTCGCTATCTGGCCACCAAACTAAGACAATGGCTTTTTAGTATCAGTTAAAACAAAAAAGAAAAGAAAAGAAAAATAAACTTACCTCTAATTATTGCGCTATTAAATGGTTGGGATACTGGATTATTGTTGGTTAAAAGGTAACCTTGTCAAAGCTATGAACGCGTGCTGGCAGCAGTGGCTCTACCTGTGACAAAGACGTACATGAGAAGCTAAGTTGTAAAACGCCCCATACTTTACTTTTATAACTGATTAATGAGTGATACAAGTAAATAGGTGTTTTTCATTCATGAAAGGCTTTTAAAAATAAATTGCCATTTAATGAGTTTTATAGTCAGAGTAATTTTATTTATCTAAATATTTCAAAAAGTAGTTTCCACTTCCTAAAATTATTTTTACTGGATCTTTGAAGAAATTTGTTATTATTCATCAGAGATAACCAGTTCTTCGAGTGAATCCCCAATTTTTGTATTGTTCAACAACCCCCATTTTAATATAATATAAATTTCCTATATGAAATTTATTATATTAAAATAGGGGGCCTTTAGTTTAAAAAAGCCTTTGATTTTTATTTCTTTAAAAAAAAAATTAAAAAAATAGGAAATCACAACAAAAAAAACCTTTAATAAATCTCAATAACCAAATAGTTTAATACTTAGGCTCTTTAAGACCCAAAGTATTAAACCTTTATTATTAAAAAATCAAATTTTAAATAGCCCCTGAAACCAAGACTATACTTAGGCTTTAAAAACCTTAAGTATTAAACAAAATGGGTTATTTAATTTAAAAAAAAATAATCTGAGTTTTTTCAAATTCCCCAAGGTTAAAATATTTATAACTCTATCATACCCCAAATCGCAAGTCGACATAATAAAAAAATTCCAAATGAAAAGAACCCTCCACTAACACCAATTGTGATTTGATAAGGCTAGACCCAACAGGTTTGTGAAAATTACTTTATAAAATATCGCATCCACAAAGATCACATAAACCCCTGCCCAAGTCCCATGACCTATCTCTTGTGCAATAGTGATAGCTCGGACCCAACGTGAAAGTTAATGCCAGTCCATAAAATCTCACGTCTGCATACTATCACAAATTCCAAAGGCCAGGCACTTTACCCCTTCCCGATTGCGATATGAGATTATAAGAACCGGACCTAATGATAGAGTTAATGCAATTCTATAAATATCTCGCATTTGCAAATCACAATAAATGCTGATTTAAGTCTTAGCTCTTACCGATTGTGATATGTGATATAGCCGGATCCGACAGGATTATACATTGCAATCCATAAATCCTCGGCGTCCACTAATATCGCAAATTCTAAAAAAACATTTCGCACATTGCAAAATCCCCTGTCAATTATTATTGCGAGATGTGATAAGACCCATTACGCTATGCCATCTGCCACGTCAAGAGTAATGTCAGATCCACACCATCTATGACATCATCCTCCACGTCATCTCGCAAATCGCAAATCGCAAATATTCAAGACTTAAACCATATTTCTCCTCCGCCGATTCCGATTGCGATTGGGATATGATTTGAGGAGTCCGACTTTGGATTTTGTTTGGAGTAATCCCAGTCTAAAAAGTGATTGCGATTATTCTGAGTTCTACCCATGGTCTAAGTGATTTTTGATTTGGTATTTATGACGATTTAATCAAAACAACTTGCCTATTTTTTTTGAATTTTATATAAACATACAGTCTCAAATCACAATTTACTTATCCATGACATATCTGTTCAGGTATAGACAAAACTCAACAACGAGGAGGAGAAAGTTGCACAGAGAAATAAGTAGATCAATTCCAAAGAATATGGAGAAAGCGAGGATATTTAGATCAAAAGTCAAAGATAAAGAGCCAGAAATGGAAAATTGTTTTTATTTTTCATTATTCAAGGAACTTCATTTAAATTTTGCAGCGTTGTGTGCAAACCAATTATTTTTAAAATTATTATTTAAGAGGACATGATGGGTCAATTTAAGGGTCCCGGATTTCACAAAGAAATCCTAAGGAATAATTTTCGTTTTTGTATTTCTTCTTGAATATTTGTTTGAATAAAATTTTCAGATCGTGGCCTCTTTTATTTTTGCAAAAAAAACTTGAGTGTTGTTGCATTTCTATATTACATTAAAGCATTGGAGCAAAGGAGAAATGGACGAGACTGTTAATTTCTTAAAAGCTAGTGTTTTTGGATACGCGTATTTATATCAGTATTTTAAAATGATTTTGTTTTCCTTTATTATTTTTAGTTTCTCTCTATTTTATATTATATGAATTTGTGTAAAACACATTAGTATAAATTCATCTCTGAATATGTTTAATTGCTGCAATATTTTAATGACATGTATCAAAGATAGTTAATGATATTTTGATTGGGATATAAGCTTAACATAGTTCTTTTAATTAATTTCTTAATTAAAAGAATTAATTTAAATCGTTCTTCAATTCTAAAGTAAATGATAATTTTATTACTCATCTACTAAGGAAAATTATTCTAGATCACAATCAAACTGTTAAACTTAGGTAATAAATAGATTATTCTCATATATTTTATCTTTAAGTTATAAACCATTCTTAATCCACCTTTTCATCTCATTATAAGCATTTCATATTCATTTTATTACCTCTCATTAGGAAACTAGTCCCATCATATCCAGTCAAAGCCACTACCCCAAAAGAAAAAGGAGATGTTTAAGGTCCGAACCGGGTGGTTATCCCCAATGTTGGTGCAACTAATTTTGAGGCATCAACACAACAACATAGTGTGTGTTATGTCTTATGTGTTATGTGTTAGTCAACCATGGGTAATGTTATCACTTAGAACTAAAAATTTGATGCATATAATTGTCTGTCCTAGTCCGATGACAAAGGTCTGTGTTAAAGTTGATTTCATTTTATTTTTTCTCACTTAGGATTTGGAGTTTTAAAAGTTTTTAACTCAAACCATACTCGACTCCTATTGGTTCTCCTCCACCCATCATTGTTCCATAGTCATGTCTTGTCTTATCCAAGTCACCGCGTCTTTTAGTGATTTCGCAGCGTAATCCCATTTTCCAGTTTCGTAGCGCAATCATGGTTAAGAAGTTTTGCAACGCATCATGATTAGGCAGTTTCGCGGCGCATCATTAGAATTTATAACTAACAGCGCTGCGAAATCATGGATTCGTGCATTTCGCAGCGAATCTTTCCCGAAATGTCAAGTCCGTAGGTGAGTCATCAATTGTGTCCACTCATGTCAGTTTGTGTACCTCTCGTATCACGTTTGAACGCTCATTTGCCACTACTCCACCAATAGACTGTTGATATGCACAGAAATATCGTTCCCAAGAGATTTTACCGTGCATAGACCTTAATGATGGTCGTAAGTGCTGCATGAGTGACAAGTTTGCCTGATTATGTATTGAAGTGTTTCAATGAAAGAATTTGAATTTCAAGCGAGCCTGATTACAAGTGAGGCTGAATTAAAAAAGAGTTGAATCACCATTTTGACTGGAGCTGTTAGACTTTGTGTGTGAAGATATCGAAGGGAAAAATGGAGAGAAAAGAGCACAGATCCGGTAAATGCCAAAGGACTGAACCTGAAGGCCTGGACATAGCGTTGAGGGATGAAGGCGTGAAGAAAGCGTTCAAAGATGCCGGGTGCTGGAACGTTTGCAAAAAGCTACAAGGAGGACATGCGCAGGTAACTAAAGAATTTGTGCTAAACTTCACTGGTTTAAATTCAAAGATAGCTATGCTAGAAGTACAGGTTTCTCCAGAAGCAATATCTGCTGTGACAGAGATCCAAGAGGACGGGAAGAATGGTTTAAAAATTTTAAGTTTGATATGAATCCTTGTAAGGAGTTTTTAAAGGAGGCATATGCAAACGAAGACTTAACAAAAGCAGTGCCCAGAAATTATGTCAAGGAACATTATGCTCTTCTTCTCACCTGCATACAGAAATATTTGACCTGTGAAGGAAGGTACAATAAGGTCTATTCTTACCATTTTAAACTGCTTTTGCATTTCACTGGGAAAGTCCCCATAGACATTCCTTTTTATTTGTTTCGCAGTTTGAGTAAGATGTGTGATAAGGTGCAGCTTAGGAAATAGGACTGTGAAACCTCTTTATTTCATCATGGTTTGATTAAGTTGCTAGTTTTAGATGGCCTCCAAAAGATAGGCAGAGACTGGAATTCATTTATTTTCATGGATGGATTCCAAAGCAAGACTGGCCTTACTCCACAACCAGCCAGAGAATTCACCATAGCTGAGCTTCAAAAGGAAGTAAGAACTAAAAAGAAAACCAAGTCACAACTAAGAAAACTAGTGAAGCCACTAATCATTCAAGAACAACCTCAGCAATCAACAAAGGAAAAAACTTAGGATAAGAAGACTGTACCTGAAACAATAAGATCTGAAGCAGTCTCAAGGGTAAGGACAAGAAGCCAAATAAATAAGGAAAAAGGTAAAGCCATAGTTGTTGAAGAGAGCCCAGTGTCTAAGGCAAGCTTGAATGATTTATTACAGGCCATTGAATTCGACCAATCTGAACCAGTTCATATTGACTTAACACAGTCACCGCAAGAAGGTAACAAGAAGTCTAAGGCCTCAAAAAGGCTTAAATTTGATGAGCCAGGTGAAGAATTTATTTTCAAACCCAGAAGACCTATTACAAGGAAGCAAGTAAAGGAAGCGCTGCCAAGAACAGAGGAAACCGAGAAAGTTAGGCAAAAAGATACAAGCAGAACAATCATCACATCTCAAGGAGATAATATAGCAGCCATAAAGAGCCAATTAGAAGCAGCTAAATATGAGATTGCCAAACTGAAGAAAGCTGCTAGAGAGCATGCAGTTGTGTATGCAAATTATCGTAAAGTTGTGTGGAAAGGAAGTGAAACCCTAGAAAACCAGTTGAATTCAGTAGTGAATGGCCATGCACAATTTCACACATGGATAGTACCAGCAATCAAAGAGGCCAAATACATTAGAAAGATAAATATGAACCTAAGAGCTAGGAATAAAGCTATGAAGAAGAAAATTGAAGACCTGAAGGCACAGCTAGGCCAGTTACCTGCTAAATGAATTTTCTTTTCAAGAAAGGTTTTGTTCCAAATTTTTGTCAAATTTGCTTAGTATTATTGTTTTGAAGACATGTAAATCCCTACCATACATATGAAAAATCAAAGGGAATTTTTGGCAATCAATGGTTTGGGTGATAAAGATCTCGGGTCAAAAGCAAGTTGTTTCAAATAATTCAGCAGTTTCGTAGCGCGCTACAAAACTGCTGTAGGTGATGATTTTAACGCAGATAGGCAGTTTTGTATTATGAACGGGAATTTTGAAAGAGAGACACCTAAAGGGTATGAAAGACATCAGATGGAGCTACAATAGTCATTCAGATCAAGACAGGTGTACGTTTAAAAAGGTGGAATATTTTAACCCAAGTTTAAATTTCTGTTGTAAAGCCCCTTTATCACCGTTCAAAAGGTATTAAATGATTTGCATACAAGAAACTTTTGCCTGCACACATGTCCATCAATGCAGCCTAAAACACATCAAGAACGTGGCAGTGTTCCATATTTTGGGTTATTAAAGGCTAGAAGACATGCTGTTGTACATTCGAGCAATTTGAGGAAAACAGGAACCAAGAAGCAAGGGACATCTCCTAATACTATTGAGCAGTTAAAGATTCAACGTTCAAGGTCAATATGGAGTATTAAACATC
>APFE030494473.1:0-19242 GCA_000404065.3 Pinus taeda | reverse complement strand
ACAACAACTCTCCTCTGTGCAGGAATGTAAATCCGAAAGGCCTTTGAGGTCTCACTGTAGCCCACAAAGATACCCTTCTCTGCGGTGGGCACTAGTTTGGTCCTCTTCTCCTTGGGTATGTAGGAGTATGTAATGCATCCAAAGATACGAAGATGACCAATATCAAGCTTCCTCCCACAGAAAGCCTCCTCCTGAGTCATGTGCCCCAAGGCACGATGCAGACTCTTGTTCTGCAAGTAAACAGTTGTGTTGCAGGCCTCTGCCCACAAGAACAATGGCAACCCCTGATCATGTAACATGGCTTTGGCAGCCCCTACGATGGATCTGTTCTTCCTCTCCGCAACCCCGTTTTGCTGGGGGTTGTAAGGAACACTGGACTCCCTCCTAATGCCTGCCTTCGCATAATAATCAAAAAACTCTCCAAGGGTGTACTCTCCCCCATTGTCCAACCTCAGGGACTTGATCTTCCGACCTGTCTGTGTCTCCACAAGAGCTCTAAACTCCTGAAACCGCCTGAAAACCTCACTCTTGGTCTTCAAGAAACAAATCCAGGTCCTCCTGGAGTGATCATCAATGAATAAAACATAGTACTCATATCCACTCAAGGAAAAATGAGACATCCGACCGCTCACCTCAGAATGAATCAAATCAAGTATCCCAGTCGCTCTGTTGTCACTGCTGGGAAAAGGGGATTTGGAAAACTTGCCCATCGCACATCCTCTGCAAGTATCAAAGTGATCAGTACTGAAATCTAGCACACCTGTAGTGATCTCCCGCAGGGTCCTCAAGGCTCCATGATACATATGTCCCATCCTGCGGTGCCAAATCTCACATAGCTCAGAACTGCTAGCTCTGTTGTCGGTACTACTGCTCAATGCCACAAGGGACTGGAATGCAAACTGGTACACCTTTGCATGGCGTACACCTATAACTCTAGCTGAATCAGCTGGAGTGCCCCTGGGATACATCAACACCTGTCCTCCCTTGAATAGTATCTCATATCCTCTGTCCTCCAAAGCTGAGACGGATATGAGGTTCTTCCTCATCCCTGGCACATAAAGAACAGTTGACACCTTCAAGGGAGGTTTGGACTCCCCCTGAAATGTCAGTGTCCCCACACCGACTGCTCTAACAACTCTGTCATCACAGAGTACTACCTCTATATCAGTGCCACTCTCTGAAAGCTTAGAGAAGTACTCACAGACTCCTGTCATGTGACGTGAAGCCCCACTGTCCACATACCAGATACCCAAAGATGCTCCGCTAATCGAGGGAAATGCATGCTCCCTCTGAACCTGTGTGGCAGGTGATCCTGCACTAGAGGACTCATACGCAGTGAACCCAAACTCCCAGTCAAAACGAACTGCAAAGTCCTCAACCTCTGCTGAAGCTGCCACGCTCTGGTTTTTGCCCTTCTTCTTCTTCTTCGGACACACAACTGCATAGTGTCCCATCTTTTGACAATTCCAACACTTCACCTTGGAATAGTCTTTCTATGTGTTACCCTGTTTACCTTTACCTTTGCCTTTGTCCCCACCACTGCTTGTGGAACCCTGTTTCTTCCCTTTGCCTTTCTTGCCTCCTGCCGATAGCATTACATCCTCATACTGCTCAACTGGCTTGGCTGCCCCAAGCTGACCTTTCCTGATCTTTGTTTGAATGCAATCATCCCAAAACCTCTCCCATGTGGGAAGGGTCTCACGTGCACAAACCCCATCAACAAAGTTCATCCATTGAACGGGGGAGGCCATTCACTGCAATCCGCACCAACTCAGTTGGTGGAATGGCCTCTCCAATTGCTGCCAACTCATCTCTCACATTAGTAATCTTTGTGAGATATCTAGCTGCACTATCATTACCCATCTTAATGTTCTTCAGCTTCTCCTTCAGGACCATTTTCCTGTTCTCATTGGTACTCTGGTAGAGATTGGACAATGCTGTCCACATCTCATGGGCATTGCTCTTTCCTCTCACATGAGTAATGCAATGGTCTTTGACTCTGTCTAGAATCAGCCTCTTACCCTTGTTGTTCTTTTTATTATACTCAGCGAACTGAGTAGCATCAGTAGGCACAATGACAGGGTTCTATGTGGTATGCACCATGATATCCCAGACTTCTGATTCCTCAAAGATAATCTGCATTCTCTCCTTCCAAACGCTGTAATTTGTATGCCTATCCAACCTATCTTCCACCCTCAATCCCAATGACATCTTGCTGTCCTAAAACTGAAAAATAGCACTGCTGTAGTAAAGATAAAACTGCTGTTTGTGAAAAATCAGCTTACTGGAATTTTCTGAGTGAAAAATCAGCAGGTTGTAATTTTCCTCTTTGCTGTCTCAAACTGCACTTTAGCACTCAAGCTCTGATACCTCTTAGAAATTTCTCATTTCCCACCCCGGTTTTCAGTTTCACTTTATTTCTCCCATATAGTTAAATGCCCTTTCCCATAACCATACATTCAACAACTGAAAAAATAAATTTTTGCTGAAAACACAAATTCTGGAAATTTTACAGAATGTTGGTAAATGCAGAAATAAAAAAATCAGCAGGTACAAACAGTGATTTAACACATTTGAACATAGTGATTTTTGGTCAATGTGACCTTGGAAAAACCCCCTACAACTCTTGGGGAAAACCAGTTCGAGAGATCTTCTTTATTTCTGAAAATGCCTTTTTTACAGTGAGAAATATTCAACAAAAAATCAGCAAGCAAATTTACAACTTATCTCTTTTCTCGTGCCTCACAGCGAACTGGAAATTACAACAAACTTGACAGCAATAAATGCTGTACGACTGCCTCGATTTTCATGCCCACTTTCAACCTTAAATGCTGCTGTATGGCCTGCATTAAATGCATTGTACGAGCTGCAATAAATGCGCTGTATGAACGTCGATTTGCGTGCAGAAAAAAACAACAAACTGCTCTTCGATTTCTGTGCAAACCACTCGATTTCTGTGCAAACCAGCTGTACGGATTTCTAGAAAATCGTGCCAAAATCAGCCTTTCACTGTGTGTTGAATCAACTGTACAAATCTGCTCAACTGCTGCCTTGGAATGTGTGCCAAGCTGCTGTCTCCTTCTCCTCCTTGTCCAGAAATCTCCTTTGCTCTCTTGCTCTCCTTCTCTCAATCTGCTCATGAAAGAATGAATGACCTCTTGCCTCCTTTTCCTCCTTTAATTTAATCCTAAGTGACTTTTGGGTAACATCTAAATCCAATGGCTGAAATAGATTGAAATCTAGGGCTGAGATTAAATGCTCATTTAAATCTCACTTTTTATTTTTTAACTCATCCCACTTTAATAAAGACTCACTTAGTCATTTATTTCCAAAGTCACTTTTCCTTTCTAATTTTACATTAACTTTATTAAAGTCACTTTAAAATTAGACTTTAGTAACTTTATCACTTAAAGTCACTTTTAAATTAGATTTAAACTTTATAAAAATTATAAAGTCACTTTAGGAGAAAAAATTAAATTCTTTTGGACACTTTTCCCTAGGCCAAAGATCAAAGCCTTAGGGAACCACCTGTCCTCTGGTACCAAATTTCAACAGCCTTTAGTTTGGTTTCTTCAATTTTACATAGAGACCATAGATCTTAGAATGTAATAACTGCTTTTTTCCCATAAATGCTTGAAGTAAAGTTACCCCATTCCTTTGGTAGTGCATTTAGTGCTACAATGGTCATCTCCTTGTCAAACATTATTTCACCCAGCTATTGAAGTTGATCCCTTATTTCATATATCCTCATAAAGTATGAGGTGATTCCTTCTTCTTTTGATATCCTTAGCTTGTAGAGTTCTTGCCTTAGAGAGATAACTTCTCTTGCATTGCTTACAAAAAGCAACTCTACCAGTTTGTCATATATTTCTTTCGAAGTGTCGAGTTTAGGTACATATGGAATGAGGGGATCCTTGAATTCTATGAGAATCCTTTGAGCCCTCACTTCCTTTTTCATAAACTTTGCAAGTGCTTCAGCTTCTTCATTTGCTAGTTTGATGATAGATCCTTTGACACGATCCATAACGTCATTTTCAATGAGATTCAGATCGGTCCTCTTCTTCCATGCAAGATAGTTTGAAGCCCCAACCAACTTGTTGCTTTCCTTGGAAAAAAACATTTTGACAGATTCAGACGTAAATATACTAACTTGTGAAGATGCTTCTTCCACTTGCTACCTCTTTGAATTTGATGATAATATAGATGATAGAGAACTTCTACTTGATGAAGATAGATCTCTTCAAGAGTGATCCTTGACTCCACAAAGAAGGAGATCACTTTAGATCCTTTGATAGTGATTTCCTTTTTGATAATGATGACTTCTTGATGATGTCTTAATGCTTCTTGGATGATCTTTTTCAATGGTAAGGTCCTTGCTTCACGAGAGGAAATTTGCCTTAGAACCTTTTGAAGATGATGACACCGTGCTTGATCTTGCTTCTCTAGCATGAATAGTCTTCAAGAAACTTTGATTTGTAAGTCTCGTGAAATTGAGTAGGGTCTTTGTGGTCTTTTGAGGATCCCAAGAATCCTTCGAGATTTGATCCTTGAGTGCTTGTGTGTCCCATGATGAGATGCCCTTCTTTGTCACCTTAGCTCTGATACCATGTTGAGAAATCTCAGGGCATCAAGATTAGGTGATTTTTCTTCTAATGATAACTGCTTGTGAGTGCTTTTTACTTCTTTGGATTATGATCATCTCTTTACTTAGATTACCAATGCGCATAAACAATAAATAGACAAGAGACACAAATGTAGGCGATCAACCAGGGCCAAACCTTCTCCGACTGGAGAGAAAAACCAAACGAATTCTTCTTCTTATAGAGACTTCAATTGATGAATGCCAAGACCATGACTTAGACCCTCGACACAACGACCTCTCCAAGACCAAGTCACAAGCCTTCTTGTTTGATTTCTTCCTTGAGTCAATGATGGTCAAACTTCCTTCCCTCCTTCACTATCTCGGTTATTCTATAGGTTTTGGTTCCTTCATTCAGCTTTGCATTTCTCAACCCTACTTCAAAAGTCCTAGCTGTAGCATACGAGAGTGATAAACACCTTGATTCCCTTCGCTTTAGATGGAGGTTCTTTCTCGTTTAACTTGGCTAGAGAGTCACCTTGTTCTCCTCCAAAATCTCTGTCTTCTCAATATGACTGTGGTATCTCGTTCTTCTTGCAGTAGGTAGCAACAAATTCTCAGATGTGTGAAGTGTACTTAACCCAAAAACAAACCCATAAACAACAACAAAGATTTCGCTCTTCCTTTCCTTCTCTTTGTTGGTTATGAGGGTCCTTTCCTAGTGATTTTTACACTTCTTATTGCAGACCCGCTTTTCCGAATTTTGATTGTTTACAAATGAAGGCTAAGCTGCCTATTTATAGTGATTCGTCCATCAAAATAAGCCGAATTGAGTTGTAGGTGAGTCAACTTGCCATTTTAGAAGCATTCTTAGGCTGAAATGAAGAGGAGCTTTTGACAAGGTATTGGAGGGCTAATAAATTTTCTTTTACAATGGATTACATGCCCAAAACGAGTCTTCAAACTTTGACATTTACTCTATGAACTTTATGACTTGATGACCAAACCTAATAGCTCACAATGGGAGATTTATTTAAAAATAAAATTCCTTGATCATGAAACCCATGATTCAAGTATTACAAAAATATTTTTTTTTTCTTCTTTACATCAATTACATAAGATCATAATTACACATATCGTTATGAAGACTGCACCTAGTTACACTTTTCATCACACACACACACAGATATATATATATATATATATAGACTTGTAGCTTGAGGCTTGTGTTGAAGAATCTAGGGCACACATAAATTAGGGTGATTCTTCTTAACATGATAACGATTTGTGAAGTATTTATACAATTAGCCTTAACTTAATCTTTCATTCATTAGTTCATCAAACTGCTATCAAGAACAAAAGCTATAAGAACACAAATATTTGTCTTTTTGCTAGGGCCAAAACCTCTCCCTCTTGGAGAGGAAAACGCACGCAAAATTCTTCTTATAGAGATTCCATTGACGAATAAGACGATGACACATTCTGCCTCTCCAAGACCAAGACATCAATCCTATTGTTTGAACACTGCTGAGATCATTATCTCGCTGCACCTCTGAAGTCATCACTATTGCATATCCAAGAACTTCATCACTGCGCAAGGTTGTTGAGAGCATCATGCACCAGGCTTGCACCTTGAGGTTGAGATGATCTCTACACCTTCCTTGAGATCATGACTGCACTGTAAGATCATGATCCTTGCCACTTACCTTTGTCAAGGCTGACCCTCCTTACTGTGGAGATCGTTGTTTCTTTCATTATTCCATATTGTGACTGTATCCGAGATACATGTTCATGATGAGATCGCTAGAGGGTAGATCTGAACACTGTGATATCATTGTGACTATATATCACCTTTCACAAGTATGTCGAGCATCAGTGTACTTACAGAGACTTATTCCATCACCATGATAATGTCGAGACAATATGCTGAGTATGTAGATCTATACCTTGTAATTCGAGTCACTACTGTTCAATATGTTAGACTGCTATAAGGATGTCATTGAGATCTATGTGCCAGGATTGCTATGCGAGATCCATCAGCACTGTATCTTCATCCGAGATCTTCATTGATTCATTCATCCGAGATCCTCACAGGTATGCCGAGAGTGTGGTTAGCCCAGAACATAGATCAATGTTGCATCTCAGAGATTTGGTCATCACTGCTTCTATGTCATGCGAGATCAATCTATCACTGTAATGTTGAGATTGTAATTCATAGATATGCCAAGAATGTCTAGAAGTCAAATCACTGTTCCGTCCTTACACAAGGTCATTCCTGCTCCATGTATTTGAGATCATTGCTGCACCAAAAACCAAAATGAGGTGCAATCAAACCCTTACTGAGGCTCTACTCCTTCATGCGGAATTTCAGAGGAATGCGAGATGTTTATTGTATGTTTTGCGCTGACCCTAAGTGGGTATTTATAGTAGTGTGTGCTCTTATTTTGAGCTGAAGTGAGCCCATGAACTGTTGTGTCTCTTACCCAAAGCTGACATTACTTTTATTAGTGTATTTAATTCATAATGGAGCCGACATGAAGAATTCTTTCTCTTTTTCGCTTGCAAACTTCTTGGAGGATTATGCTCGGTCTTTGGAGGACTTTTTCACAACTTTGTGGACTTGAATATATTTACATAAACTCATGAAGAGTTTCTATACATATGACATGACTCTTTGACATATAAATAAATCCTAAAGACATCAAGAAGAAGTCTTTCACCTAGTGACACTTCTTTCTCATGAAACCCATGTAGCAAGGCATACAAAAATAATTTATTTCCTTTTATTACATCATTTACAAAGATCATGTAATTATGAAGACTGAACCTAGTTACACTTTCTTCAACAACTTGTGTCATGAGCGAGGGTGTAGATACCATACTGTAACCATGTGAAAATGTACACCTTACTATAGCCAGCGAAAGGACCTTAATGTGAGTAGAACAAAGATGCTAATGTGAGAATATTTCCAGAACAAGGACAAGAGAATAATTAAGCAATGCTAAGTATAGTGACATATTCGGATACCTCATCCCTAAAATGATTAATTCAATTGGTTATCTATAGTTGATTCCATGAAGGGTCACGACCCTTGAAGAAAGGCGACATGGAGTTTTTGAAACCGACCTTAAATTTTGAATAAAATGATTTCCCCTCCAATTAGACAATGTCGACTTAATGTGGATAAAAGCATAATTCAAATAATAATTTTCTTTTATATGAAAACTTCTTTAAGACATAATGGACACTGATTGGGGCATAAGGTTTTCTCTTTGGAAATTCTTCTTGACGTTATCCTAATTTCAACAAATTCAATAGAAGGGAGGCTTCTTTGATAGGGCATAGGGATCAAATAACCCAAAGATCTTAAGCTAGGTGCCCCCTAAGGATATTACAATAAAAATATCCACTGGATTGGGGTAAGATAAAATCATAAAGTAGAGTTTGCAGTGGATGAATGAGTAGAGTAGAGGCATAAGTTCAAATGGTCTATGGGTCAATCTAAATGCTAGGGTTTAACGAAAAGAGGCTGAAATAGGTTGCTCGTACACACCAAACGAAGAAAAACTCAAGACTGCTATAAAATAGGGTTTAAGGGTAGCAAATTGCAACAAAACTAAAATTTAGGACAACAACAAATTCAGTGGTTAAAATGTACAAAATTTATATGGAATGAAGGTTACATATAATAACAAGTTAATGATAAATTTACAACAATTTTTGATGATTAGAGTAGCGTATAACAACAAATAATGAATGATGTCAGCCCTAGAAAAAGGCTAAAAGATGCATGGACAACTTTAAATCAACTTCTCTAATGCACTTATAAACAAACCCTATCTGTAAGGCATACATCAACAAGTCATTAAATGCTAATGGCACTTGATTTTGCTGAAAATTAACACTTATTTTCCATGAATTGAAAATAAAAACGTATTTATGGTTTAAAATTGAATGCCACAATTGATAAAGACTAGCGCCTTATCAATCTAGGATATGAACCATTTTAGGGTTTCTTTAGGAGCAATTCTAAATCCTAGGGAAAATAAACTAACTTACACTAGGGTTTGCAATTTAGTTTTGCAATTTTCTTGATGTTTAAGTGGAAGAAAAACATATCTCTATTCCTCAAATATTTTGAGGAAGGGTTTAGTTCAACAAATGATAATGGAGAAAATACCAAATAAACTATCTTATCACAAGAACATACATCCCATGGAACATAATCCCAAGTTAAAGCAAATGAACTAGCTTACCTAAACATTCAATATCCATGATCCACCATAAATATCCATGAAAAGAGATCACATCACATTCAAGATCCAACCAAAACATCACTATATTAGGCCTCCATTGCACACTAGAGAGAAGAGATCGCTAATTAACAAGTGTAATAATTCAAGTGTGACAATAATCCAAGGGTAACCGACTCCACTCTATTTATATGAGGGTAGCCTAGTTGATTTGTGTTAAAATAGACTAAAAAGCCATGAAATATGATTAAATCTATGATACAAGGTGTATAGGTCACAAATTGATCTCTAAACATAGCCAAATCAATAAGATTACATATAATCAAGCCTCAATTATCCCACACGTGTGAGAAAAGTACCTTATAAATATGATGCCATCATTAAAGGGACATGTCTCTCTATGGAAAAGTGCAAGGAACAACTCTAGCGACTTGTCGTATACCTTAAGTCATGGATCTCGATTAAATGAGGTGTCATATCATCAAAATAGTCCTCCAAAGCACATATCATCCGCAAAATGGCTCTCCTCATCATCAAAAACGGATCTACGATGATGTCCTCAAGGACTATCTTGATGCCATCTAAGGTGGAGACTGCATCTACCCCTCCAAAGGGGTCCCAAGTGATTAACACCATCAACCACCATCAAAGAAGTGCAATGTCCATCAAGAAGGTACAATACTACCCAGGGAGTGTGCAATCATCTCAGGGGTACACTGTCTCTCTAGTCAACACCCTAGGTCCAATACTGAGTGTCCAAGATCATGGGGTTGGAGGAACTACATCATTAGTGCTGAGTCATTAACCAAGTCAACACTCCTCAACAAGTCTCCAACATATTGCATAAGGTGTTATGTGTCATCAAGAAATGGGGTTGAAAATGCCCTGCAATATTCTGGAGAAGTATCACTCATCTGTCAAGGAATCTTTGCTACACCTTTGAGAATCATCTAGCACATACTGAAGGAATCAGGGGAGATCAACATTATGGGTGCATGAACCATTAAAGCATCAACGTGGGCGATATTTGTTAAATTTAGGTATGTTTTATGCTTAGAGAAATTTATTTCAATTTTCATAGTTAGCTCAATATCTTTTCCAGATTAGCAATCACATCAGCATTAAAGTAAATTGCAGATAAAACATAAACATAGATCGCAAAAGACAAGCCAAGACAAGAGGACACAAGATGTGGCGCTAGCGAGGTACAAACCTGAATGTGGGGAAACCCTTGATCAATTCTTCTTGTATGTTCTTCAATAGTTCAACAGAGAGAGAGATAGTACATATTCAACAAAACTCAACATCTTGACTTATCTAAATAAGAGCATAGATCATCTCCAAGTAAATGATACATGAGGTAGTTGAACTCAGTTAAAGTCAAGTTGCTTCAACTGATTCTCCTAGGTGACTCCATGACCATGCTGCACCTATCATTGTGCTACTCCTCATCATCATGCTGTGCCTCACTGTGCTGCACTCATCATCACTATGTTGCATGTCATAACCATGCTGCACACATCACACTGCTGCACCTTATGCTGCTACTGTTGTCCCATGTGTCATTGTTGCACCATGCTACCACAACTGTCCCATGTGCTACTGCTGCACCATGCTAGCCATTGCTGTCCCATGTGGCATACTGCTGTCCCACTGTTAGTGATATTGTCATTCCATGTTTGGCATACTGTTGTCCCATTTACTATGCTTCAACAAGCACCATTGCCTAGTTGTCCCATTTGGCATGCTGTACCTTGCTGTTGTCCTAATGAGTTTGCAGCACTATGCTATCGCTGTTGTCCCATTGTAGCCTTGCTCGAACATGTCATTGATTATTGTCCTATTGCTTTCTCCACCATGCGACCTTGCTGTCCCATGTATCTAGCTGCTAACACACTATACAAATGCTGCTCCAAATATACTCGTATACTAATGTTCGTGGATGTTTTGGTTAGGGCAGTAGGGAAGCCCTAAACTCCTCACACAATCCTTGAACAACGCTCTGGAAAACTGCATCTCACCCTCATGAGACGCCTCCCCTAGCACGCTGTTGTTCTGCGCATGTTTGTGCCCTTAACCTCTCCACGCTGTCCCTGTTTTGAGGTGGTTAGGATTGCGGCTTACCTCAGTACCACACTATCACCTACAACCCACTCAAAACAGGCTTCCCTTGCCTTTTCGCTACCCCAAACAGACCTGTGATCAACCTTCTTCAACTCGGCCTCCAAGCTCAGCTCCTCAACCCTTTAACAGTGGCTCGGTTAGCCTTGAACCAGACCTTAACTCCCTCGTTGCCTTGGCCTCTTCTTGTAGCATCATACACTGCCATTTCTTGCACCCAAGACACCTCAATAGACCCGCATATAGGGCTTGAATAGACCTGCGGTTAGGGTTGGGCAGATCTGCGGTTAGGGCAAATTTAGGACAGTGTAAGGGCTGCTTTAGGACTGTGGCTATGGTTTGTTAAGGCCTCCTCCATAGCTACGTTAAACTTCTTCCATGAGCTCCTTTAGGTCAACGTAGATCCCTTCCATAGCTTTGCTAGCCTGTCTTCTTTGTTGTGGCTAGGGAAGCCTCCTTTCCTCCAACGTCTAGGGCTTCCACTCCTTTATCTCTCTTCCAGTAAAACCCAAAACAAGTGCAGAGAAATCAAGAGTGAAGTGTGTGTTGAAATGACAATCAAGCCACCTCTTTTTATGCTAAAATGTTGAGCACATGTGGGTGTTATTTAGTTGCTGGCCGACCTTGGTGAATTGTCTTATAACACAAATAAATTCTTAACCCCTTGAATACTTATTAGAATTGGATGATCTTTAGATCAATTCTACACTTCCCGATGAGAGGGATCCAAGAAACATATTAGTTGCCATAAATAAGATGACCCACATGGAGTTTGTCCCTAGTTTCCAATTTTAACACTCCCTCTCAACTAGGGAGAACTCCATTCTGTAGTATGTACTATCTCTGCCATCAGTGCCCTGCACTGCTCTACTCAACTGTGAAGAAGAAGAATTGATTGAAAATGTCTCATACCATTCTCTACTGACCGAAGTTAGTTCCATATGAAGAGAATGTGTCATACCACTCTTATTGATCCCAGATCAGTTCCAAAAGAGAGTGAGTTATGGCACTCTTACTGACCCAAAGTCAGTTTCATTGATCCTAGATCAATATCACAAGAGAGTGTCTCAAACCACTCATACTGATCCCAGATCAGTTTCATTGATCCAACTATTTGACTGTACTATCTTTGCCATCAGTGGCCTGCACTGCTTTGCTCAACCATGAAGAAGAAGAATTGATTGAAAATATCTCATACCATTCACTACTGACTCGAAGTTAGTGCCATATGAAGAGAGTGTGTCATACCACTCTTACCGACCCCAGATCAGTTCCAAAAGAGAGTGAGTTATGTCACTCTTACTGACCCAAAGTCAGTTTCATTGATCCCAGATCAATATCACAAGAGAGTGTCTCAAACCACTCATACTGATCCTAGATCAGTTTCATTGATCCCAGATCAATGGAGGTCATCCTAGCATAGGGAGTACGATAGATACAATGATGCGTCCATCGATAGCACTACTATGGTCCCTAAACCCATTTCCCTGCTCATTGGCCAAATGAGAGGTACTTCCCATGAATCCCAGACTGCATGGGTAGGATAGCTTCACAGGAGAACCACTCATCCTATCCCTAAGTCGCCACGGGGAATCACAGGGGAAGGCTGAGCCATTCACCCTGTACATAATGCACCATTAGGGGAGAGTGAGTCGCCCTGTGGTCGTTTGTTGCTCCAAGAAGTACCCCAAGCTCTGCGGAGCTCCTAGAGCTCAATGCATGCATCATGCAGGACCCTCATAAGAGGGTCTCTCAACGAATTCAATTCATTCGTGAAAGTCACAAATTTGACCTTTCCTCGGGGCTTTGACAGAATGTCTGCGACCTGTACATCAGTCTCAATGCGATGGAGCCTCCTCGCTCCTCGACATGCCATATCCTAGATAAGGTAGTATCTGATGTCTATGTGCTGGAGCAATCATAGAATACGAGATTCCTCAACAACCGAATCCCCCCTTGGTTGACACAGAAGATCACGGTGGTATCCATCATGTGTACAAACAACTCACTGAAGAGCTTCCACAACCAGGTAGCTTCACACGAGATCATACTCGTAGCTATGTATTCAGTCCCAGCGATGCTCAAAGCAACTGTCTTCTACTTCTTGCTCATCCAGGATATCGAGTAGAACCCAAAGAGAATCAACACCCAAAAGTGCTCTTGAGATCCTCCACACTGCCTACCCAGTCAATATTCGAATAATCATGCAGCTTCATATTTCCGGCAGTGTATCTCAATCCATGAGAGATTGTGCCCCGAAGACATCTCAGAAGATTCTTGGCACCAATCTAGTGAGGCTCAACCAAAAATATGAGACCAACATGCTAACTGCAAAACATATATCCAGACGGAAGGTCACCAAGAACATCAATGCGAATGAGTTTATGAAACTCAGAGGCATTTCCCAAATCTGGTCCGGCATCACCACCACATAACTTCTGAAAGTTAGGCTCCATCGAGGTAGTCACGGGCTTGCAGTTCACCATTCCAAATCGGAATCCAACTCCCTCTTACTGTTGCAAATGAGAGGGTTTGCACTTGTCAAAAAGAGGTCGTCCTCATAAGGTGCCAATATGAAAGGTTTATCATCCACAACCTTCATGCAATTGTTTGGATCAGCTTCACTCCTAGTGAATCTCAGCTTCATCAGACAAGTATCAATCCTCTCATGCTAAGCCCAAGGTGTTTTGCTTTAAGCCATAGAGGGCTTTCTTCCACCTGCATACATGAGATTCTCGATCATGAATCTCAAACCCCTCTGGTTGTTCCAAACCTGTGGACCTCCTACATGAGGGGAATGGTCCCCTTGTAGGATTTTCCTTCAGTACATCTCAGACATCTACCCTCATGCTCTTCTTGAATTCAGGCATCCTTGTCAATATCTGACTCACATTGGGTAGGGCCCCACAATAAGTAGACTTCCGGTGCTATAGGTGAGATGTGATAATTGACATGGTCCCGAATGGACCATCCTGCAACTTGATACAAACTGCCAACCTTGAACTTAATGATGAAAGCATCTTTTGAAAATTCTATTTTGACACACGTACCTTTCCATCGATGAATGCCACCCTGTAACTTTGACTTCAATTGCCGAAATGGACACCAGGTTCTTGCAATTAGGTACATAAAAGAGATTCTTGTAAATGAATCGAGTTACCCTTATCCAATTGAGGGGTAGCATTCCCTACACCCTTTCCGGGATAGGTGGCATCGACTCCGACATGTACCCTCATGCTCTTCTTGAATTTAGGCATCCCTGTCACTATTTGACTCACATTGGGTAGGGCCCCACAATAAGTAGACCTTTGGTGCTATAGGTGAGATGTGACAACAGACATGGTCCCGAATGGACCATACTGCAACTTGATACAAACTGCCAACCCTGAACTCAAAGATAAAAGCATCTTTTGAAAATTCTATTTTGAAACACGTACCTTTCCATCGATGAATGCCACCTTGTAACTTTTGACTTCAATTGCCGAAATGGACACCAGGTTCTTGCGATTGGGTACATAAAAGAGATTCTTGTAAATGAATCGAGTTACCCTTATCCAATTGAGGGGTAACATTCCCTACACCCTTTTCGAGATAGGTGGCGTCGACTCCAAGTATAATCCCACAATTGCTTGCATCTCTACCAAATTAGAGAGAGCACCCTTCTATCCGATGAAGTGCCTTGAAGCACTACAAGCAATAAGCTAGATTCCCAAAGACTCTGAAGGAGAGGGCCAATATAAGATAACGCTTATTTATCTTATCAGAAACAACATTTGATTCTTCATACTTGGAGTTCCTTGCTTTCTTTGAAGAGTCAACTATTTCCTTGATGACCTGCATTCCCTGTCATTCCTCTG
The DNA here is from genome assembly GCA_000404065.3 of Pinus taeda. Taxonomy (NCBI): domain Eukaryota; kingdom Viridiplantae; phylum Streptophyta; class Pinopsida; order Pinales; family Pinaceae; genus Pinus; species Pinus taeda. The sequence continues at coordinate 4,431 of APFE030494473.1, read as the reverse complement.
ATCATTGAAGATGTCCGTGGAATGATTGTTATTATCATCAAGTGATGTGTTCGTACCATTCAGACGCTCCTTCACATAATGGTTGAAGTTATTACAAACAAGGCATTTGCCTTTCCTTCCACCCTTAGATTTGGACTTCCCATTGAAGTGATCTTTAGGTAGGTCATTAGAAGCTTCCGCAACGCCATACTGATAATGTTCTCTGCGTCGACTTCACCTTCGGTGAATTTGAAGAGGGATGAGGAATCCATTGATCCTTTTGTCCTTTCCAAACTATCTTCGGTGGTTGCTCTTTCACTCTTGCTTGGGCTTTGTCTTCACCTTAGCTCTGATACCATGTTAAATTTAGGTATGTTCTATGCTTGGAGCAATTTATTTCAATTTTCCTAGTTAGCTCAATATCTTTTCCAGATTAGCAATCACATCAGCATTAAAGTAAATTGCAGATAGAACATAAACATAGATTGCAAAAGACAAGCCGAGACAAGAGGACACAAGATGTGGCGCTAGCCAAGGACAAGCCCGAATGCGGGGAAACCCTTGATCAATTCTTCTTATATGTTTTTCAACAGTTCAGCAGAGAGAGAGAGAGAGATAGTACATATACAACAAAACTCAACAATTTGACTTATCTAAATAAGAGCATATATCACCTCTAAGTAGATGATACATGAGATAGTTGAATTCAGTTGAAGACAAGCCGCTTCAACTAATTCTTCTAGGTGACCCCGTCACCATGCTGCACCTATCATTGTGCTACTCGTCATCATCATGGTGCATCTCACCGTGCTGCACCATGCTGCACTCATCATCACTATGCTGGACCTCATAACCATGTTGCACACATCATACTGCTGCACCTTATGCTGCACTCATCATCACTATGCTGGACCTCATAACCATGTTGCACACATCATACTGCTGCACCTTATGCTGCCACTGCTGTCCCATGTGTCATTGTTGCACCATGCTGCCACAGCTGTCCCATGTGCCATAGCTGCACCATGCTAGCCACTTCTGTCCCATGTGGCATACTGCTGTCCCACTGTTAGTGATATTGTCATTCCATGTTTGGCATACTGCTGTCCCATTTGCTATGCTCCAACAAACACCATTGCCTAGCTGTCCCATTTGGCATGTTGTACCTTGCTGCTGTCCTAATGAGTTTGTGGCACTATGCTATTGCTGCTGTCCCATTGTAGCCTTGCTGCACCATGTCATTGATTGCTGTCCTATTGCTTTCTTCACCACGTGACCTTGCTGTCCCATGTATCTAGCTGCCAACACACCATACAAATGCTGCTCCAAATATGTTTGTATACTGTTGTTCGTCGCTGTTCTCGTTAGGGCAATAGGGCAGCCCTAAACTCCTCACACAGTCCTTGAACAACCCTCTGGAAAACTGCAGCTCACCCTCATGAGACGCCTCCCCTAGTATGCTGCTGTTCTGCGCATGTTTGAGCCCTCAACCTCTCCACGCTGTCCCGGTTTTGAGGTGGTTAGGACTGTGGCCTACCACAGTCCCACGCTGTCACCCACGGCCCACTCTAAACAGGCTTCCCTTTCCTTTTTGCTGCCCCAAACAGACTGTGATCACCCTTCTTCAACTTGGCCTCCAAGCTCAGCTCCTCGGCCCTCTAACAGCAGCTCGGTTAGCCTTGAACCAGATCTTAATTCCTTCGCTGCCTTGGCCTCTTCTTGTAGCATCATATGCTGCCCTTTCTTGCACCCAAGACAGCTCAATAGACCTGCGGTTAGGGCAGATTTAGGACAGCGTAAGGGCTGCTTTAGGACTGTGGCTCGGGCTTTTAAAGGCCGCCTCCATAGCTGCGTTAAACTTCTTCCATGAGCTCCTTTAGGTCGATGTAGATCTCTTCCACAGCTTTGCTGGCCTGTCTTCTTTGCTGCTGCTAGGGCAGCCTCCTTTGCTCCAATGTCTAGGGCTTCCACTCCTTGAAATCTCTTCCACTAAAACCCAAAACAAGTGGAGAGAAATCAAGAGTGAAGTGTGTGTTGAAATGACAATCAAGTCACCTCTTTTAATACTAAAACATTGAGCACATGTGGGTGTTATTTAGTTGCTGGCCGACCTTGACGAATTGGCTTAATAAATTCATAACTCCATGAATACTTATCGGAATTGGATGATCTTTAAATCAATCCTACACCTCTTGATGAGAGGGATCCAAGAAAAATATCAGCTGCCATAAATAAGATGACCCACATGGAGTTTGGCCCTAGTTGCCAATTTTTTCAATATTCAATGTCAAAACCATCAAACACAAGCATCATTTTCCATTGTCCTACTGGCTTTTGATTGTGTACACATTACCTCACATAAGTATGGGAGGGTTAACATATAACCTTATTAGATGCTTCCAACCCTAAGGGGAGGAACATTGCGCATGCCAACCCTTTCAAATGATAGATGTAAGTAATAGGTGTTATGGCTTGGGTTTACTTCATGAAATGTGTCATAGTCTTATAGTAGGTTATGAAAAAACATTGCCGATGAACTCCTTTGTAGAAAGAGCACTTCGCTGGTTGAGTTACCTTCCTTCCCCTTTTATTTTCCATGACCCCAATATTTGCCTTTTTCTTTGTTGCTTTGACGCAACTTGCATAACAAGCTTTATGGATTTATCAATAATAATCAAACACTCCCGTTTAAAGATGGCCAGCTTATTGCGTCATTGGGATTGGGATGTTTACAAAGAGTTCCCTTTACTTTTGATAGGCATGATATTCATGGATACTTTTGGGGATGAGTGTCTATATAAGAGGGGGTAGAGCTCAAGCTAACATATGGCTCATGCTCTTTCTTTTCTTACAGCTGCATCAATTTTGGATATATTCAAACCCTTCTCATAGGACAAGGCCAACTGTGAACTAGTGAAAGAAAAGACCGTAAGGAAGGTCACATTGGACTAGGGACACATGATAACCACCAAGATGAAGTAGGGGAACAAGTGCACAGACAATAGCTACCAATAACGCAATGTTAACCCGCGATCCATACTAGAATGCCCAAAACATTAAATGAAGGCACTTGATTGGGTGAATAGGCTAGATGTTAAATTGGCAACTAGGGCCAAACTCCATGTGGGTCGGCTTATTTATGGCAGCTGATATTTTTATTGGATCCCTCTCGTCGAGAGGTGTAGGATTGATCCAAAGATCATCCGATTCCGATAAGTATTTATGGAGATATGATTTATTTTGTTTATGTAATTATTATCAAGCCGACCAGCACTTATGTAGGCTCTAGAAGCCCAACCGACGTGTCTACTCAACCTCTACATCTTAGTATAAATTGGCAAAGACTTGAAGTCATTTGGACAAGTATTCTTGAGTTGATCTCCTCTCCACGTCTCGGGTTTTTGGAGAAGGAGAGAACAAAGAATACGCTGGCATAGATGATGCCCTAGCTCACACGCAGATGATGCCCTAAATTACAGTCAATATGCAAACCTATATGCTGTTCATGATGAATCTCTATACGCTGTTCAAGAAGTGAAACCCTATGCCGTTCATGGAAACACTCCATACATATTCGCATGGCATTACGCTGGCCATACACACAGCATTACGCTGGCCATATAATATACGCAGGTGGAAACATTACGGTGGTCACCGCAGTCATAACCACAGCCGCAGGACCTAGCTACGATCTTCATGAAGCACCCATACGCAGATCATGGAGACTTCTTATACGTAAATCATGGAGACATTGTACGTTATCCTTATATGTTGGTCACTGTATATGCTGGATAATATATGCTGTTCATAGATCACTGTATACGCTGGAGATTATAGGTCACTGTATACACTGTTCATGAAGGCACTTATACACATTCTAGAAGAGACTTAATTCCACTAAGAAAGGAGGTCTAAACACTGTCAAGGGAGACCTATTCTTATGCTGTCCTTAAGTGCCCTAAACACTGTCCTGAAGGAATCATGAAGAAATCATCTAGCCGCAGTCAAGGAGGATGTATATACACAGCTAGGACAGACCTTCTATATGCTACTTATATGCTGTCCCAAGCCGCAGTAAGAAGGACTAGAAGAGGCCCTCATCTCAGGCTTGAAGGTGCTCTAATCCGCTGTCACAACTACAACTATCTAAGGGAGCTTCTATATGTTACAAAGGAAGTAAAAGAGCAACATCGAAATTCTTGTAACAGCATATTAAATACTGCTGTTCTAAGGCATGATGTATGAGATATTGTGGATGGGCAGAGCAACGGTACATGGAGCATGGGCAACAACATAATGGGCAACACAATGACATATGGGTAGTGTGATTTATGAGATCATGAGACAGCATGATGGTGCAACACAATCAGGGGTAGCAAATGGACGAGATGCAGAACGATGATAGGTGAAGGAATCACCTTGAGAATCAGTTGAAGCAGAATGTCTTCAACT
>APFE030494465.1:316578-350254 GCA_000404065.3 Pinus taeda | reverse complement strand
ACATAAGCTTCTCTCATGCACGGTGAACCTACAAATGACCCTCCATGCGCTTTAAATAGAATTCATGTACCAATCGGGTGTCAAGCCACGGATCAAGTGTCGGTAATACCGAGGAGAGAATGAACCGTCGGATCACTACATATCGTGACCGTCGGATTGTAAGTTACAAAATGTACAACAGTAAAGAAACACACTTTACCTAACTCTATACCTAACTCTATACTAGACCAAGTTGAACTTAACTATTTCCTATGTGTCGGAATATCCTAACAGGTCCCTCGTTGACTTCTCCTTTTATCAAGTTCTTCAATCCACATCATTGATCTCATTTCTCCGAATCCAATGGATATTGCGTCGTCCACTCACCAAATAACCCGGATGATCTCCACCGTCGATGTGATCCATCCAATCAAACAGATGTCGCACAATATCACGTGAAATCTTGCACGACCGATATCAGGTCAAGAGTGCGCGAAAAAAGTGGCTTTCCCGTGCTACGTGTCGCCCACTAAGGTTAATTTCGTGAATTTTAGGAATATCATTTACAGCCTTTAGGGAACGCGAGATACCACTTCCCACTTATCAATACCACCCAGATACATAATTCATACTTTTAATAAATGTGCTTAAGGAAAGGTTTAGCGCTTAAACTCAGTATTAACGCTTAACACTAATTGACTGTGATTTATAAATAAAATGTATAAACAGAGAAAAATACTCGATTAGGGTCCAGAACGCCAATACACAGTCATAAGAGAATTTCATTTATCACACCCGTGTTTAACACTATTAAGCCAAGAGAGTGATGAAACCATGGAGAACTTGCCTCACATAACCAGTTGAACATCTGCAACAGTTTCCAGAGAGGGGCAGTAGTTGCAAGAGAGGGGAAAACCTGCAAGAGGTCAGTTCTGCAAAATAGGAAAAACATAGGTAGAAGGGAGTTACAAAGCAAAGAGTGAAGCTAAAAACGGCATTGGCTCTGATACCATGTTAGACCAGGAGGTAACTCCTCAAATGTAATCATATTATTCATTTAGGTTGTTCATTCTTATATACAAGAGGGAGTGGTTGTTCAGTTCATCTCCCGATGACTCTCCATTTTCTCTATTATTTATTTACACTAATTACAGTTGTTCACCCAATCCCTATGATTAGGTTTCAACAATTTCAAAGTTATAACCCAACATCTTTGTGACCCATTTTTGTTTCTCTTCTGAAGATAATATCTGTTCTAAAAAGTATTTAAGACTCTGATGATCTGTTTTTACCTTGAAGTGTCTTCCCATTAGGTAAGGTCACCATTTCTTAAGTGCATTTAGTATTGCCAACATTTCCTTTTCATAAATAGCATTGTGTAAATACTTTATTTTGATTGGAAGACTTTCGAAAGTAATGGGTCTTTCTTCTTGCATTAAAATAGCACCAATTCCATTTCATGAGGCATCACATTCCACAATAAATGTTTTTGTGAAGTTTGGCATAGCTAAGACCGGTGCTTGGCACATTGCCTCTTTAAGATGTTCAAAGGCCTTCATTGCTTCTAGAGTCCAAGAAAATACATCTTTATTCAATATTGTTGTTAGAGGTGTTATTATTGTCCCATAATTCTTAACAAACTTGTGATAATACCCTGTCAACCAGAGAATTCCTCGCAGATGCTTTATGGATGTGGGAATTTGGATTTAATTTTTTTAGGGTCTACCTTAACACCTTCATGAGATACAATATGATCCAAATATTCCACCTCTTGTACTCCAAAGAAACATTTGGAAGTTTTTGAATATAATTGTTTCTCCTCCAATAGTTTAAGCACTCCGTCAACATGTTGAACATGATCCTTCCAAGACTTGTTGTAGATTAGTATATCATCAAAAAATACTAACACAATTTTCTAAGGAAGGGTTTGAAAATGGAATTCATCAAACCTTGAAATGTAGAAGGTGCATTGGTAAGGCCAAAAGGAATGACCAAAAATTCATACTGACCCTCATGAGCTCTAAATGTTGTTTTCATAATTTCTTCAGTCTTCATTCTGATTTGATGATATCCTGAATGAAGGTCAAACTTGGTGAAGTAAATTTCTCCATGCAATTCATCCAATAATTCATCAATGACAGGAATGGGAAATTTATCTTTAATAGTGAGCTTGTTGATCTCCCTATAGTCCGGACACGTGTGCCATGATCCATCATTCTTGTGCACCAATACTACTAGAGCAAAGAAAGAACTTTGAATAGGTTGAATTATACTAGTCTCTAGCATTTTTGCAACCATACATCCAATTTCACTCTTTTGGGCATAGGGATATCTATAAGGCCCGATGTTTAGAAGAACACTTCCTGGAATCAACTAAATAGCATGATCATGATCATGAATAGGTGGGAGGCCTTTGGGAGTCTCAAATACCTTGGAATGTTTGTCCCGGACATTTTGGAGATTTGGAAAAATAGATGATTTCAATGTGGGAACCTCTACCGAACATAATTGTGAAATTTTGCCTCATTTTTCTTTATTTAGAACCTTTTTCATGTTGTTGGAGTTGATTATCTTTCTCGGTTTCCCTGCGATAACTCTTAATTCAAATTCCTTTCCTTCCAAAAAAAAAATTAAGAAAAGTTCTTGAAAATTAAAAGCTAGCGTACCCAGAGATTGTACCCATTGGACTCCTAGTACAACATCAGCACCACCCATTGGAATGGAAATCATTGGAGTATTCAATACATATTCTCCCATGGATATCTTGATATTATGGAACTTTCCAGAGAAATTTATGGTTCTTGCATTTGCAACGATCACTTGACACTCTGGTGTTGGATATAGGAAACAATTCAATTCCTTGGCTATCTTACAATGAATAAAATTATGTGTACTGCCTGAATCAATCAACGTTATTACCTTTTTCTTCTTGATGTGTCCTTCTATCTTGATAGTTTGAGGAGTGATAATTCCATAATGCATTACAAGATATGGTCGGGTTCACTTCTTATTTCTCTAGGTTTGTTCCTTGTGTGTGTCCTCTTCTTTTGATGTTTCTTGTTCCTTTTCTTCCACCTCTTCACAATCTATGTAAAGTAATTTATTCTCAGCACACTTATGACCTTTAGTGTATTTGTGATCACAATTGTAACAAAGCCATTTTTCTCTTTTTTCTTCCAATTGTTGTGGTGTCAACCTTGTAGGTTGTGGAAGGCTAGGGGAAACAACATTTTCATCTTTATAGTTGTGAGTGGTAGGCTTCCTTATTGCCATAATTTTTCTTTCATTTTTTCTTTCCAACCTAAATGCCTTCTCCAATGAATCGGGTTCCCAAAGGTGAACCACATGTTGGATGTTATCCTTTAAAGTCCCTATGAACACATAAATCCTATGCTCCTCTGGAATATCTTTTAGTCTTATATTCAATTTTTGGAAGTCCTCATTGTGCTCCACCATTGAACCCTTTTGTTTGAGATTTATCAATTGGCTAAAAAAAGTGTTGATTTTTGTAACCTCATTATGTGTTATCATTTATTCTGTAAAAATTTCCCAAGTGACAATTTGTTTACAAGAGAAAATCCATTGATACCATACAAACTGATTGGGTTCCAAATATAAATTTGTAATATGTACCTTTTGTGTGTTTTACACATTATGGAGATCGAAATATTGCTCCATTTGTAGTATCCATGTTATGGGATTTGTAGTATCCATTTTTCCATTAAACTTCCTCATATCGATCTTTGGAACAGGGTGGGTCTTCAATCCAACATTAGAGTCAATGAAATCATGACTAACATTGCTTTTGTTCTCATCATGAGTTTCCTTTACTACCCTTTCGCCATTAGTAAGCATTTCGTGTAACAAATTTGTCAAATCTATCTTCAAATCTTCCATGTTGCCTTTAAGTTTTGCATCTATACCATCTGTCTTCAATTCCATGCCATTATTTAAACCATCCATCTTGGCTTCAATTACTTTTTGTGAGAGCGAAATTTGTTGCACTTGGTCTCATAATTTTAATATATCATGTTTCATTTCTTCCTCTTCTTCATGTGTCATAGTAGAGATTTTAGGTTGCTTACTAGGTGTTTCCATTTTATTTCTTCGGGTCATCAATGAATGATAATTATGCTTCACAATACCCTTTGAATCACTTGAAACTACTTTCTCAAACAAAACTTAAAAAAAAAAAAAAAAAAAAAAAAAAAAAAAAAAAAAAAAAAAAAAAAAAAAAAAAAAAAAAAAAAAAAAAAAAAAAAAAAAAAAAAAAAAACTACACATTTTTTTCTTTCTTTCTTTTTTATTCGTTTTTTCTTTTCTTTTCTTTTTTTTCTGCTTTGTATGATCTTGATCTTGAAATGCATGTAACTTTGTAATTTCGGATCTCCAAGTTCTTAAATTTCAACCTATGATATCCCTCTAAGTCCTCTTTCCAACCCCACAAATATAATCGCGATTGGATTCTCCAAGAAATAGTTATGCCCAATCGCCCACAATGGCCTAATTATAGACTAGTTCAGTAGAGCGAACTTGTACGATGTGCCACGTATCATTGTTTCACCCTTCGGCTATGGAAACAATAACAAAGAAACTAAATTTTGTCCTATTTCTGTCAATGTTCACGAAATTTGAATCAGATGCTTAGAGAGAAAGCTATGACGATTTTCCCAAGGTGACTTGTTTGAGATAGAATTCAAGAGCCTGCAAAAACCCTAAATTTATAAGTTCGTATCTCTGAAACTATAGTGTGACAAGCTCTGAAATTTGTTCATGAGGTTCATCATGATGTTGCTTAAAATGGGTTTTAATTTCAACTTCTTAAACTTCGTAGAAAAAAAGTTTTAGTGAAAATTCCATGATGGCCTATTTGAAACAGTGAAACCCTAAAATCCAAAGCTCTGATACCAATTGTTATGTAACCAACGCACAAAATAGAAGAAAGAGATAGATAAATGACTTCAAAAAGTAGCCTCTTAGAGGGGGAAACCTCCTTTACATTACACAAATGAACAATTCTTCAGTGATACAAATGACAAGACCTCATTTTTATATATAAAAGTCTAAGGGGTCACAATATAATCAAAGCTGACATAACAATAATAATGTAAGGGCACAACAATAACAATAGTGGGCTTCTCCCTAGATGTGGGTGTTAATTAAGGTTATTAATATGATGAGACAGGGCAACGGCAGACGGGGCGGCCACATGGCCCTCTGCAACCATCCCAAGGACACCATGATTGACATTCATGGCACCTCGCATGCGGCATTTAATGCCTGCTCTAGTCGAGGCAAGGCCATTGCCTGCATAACCATGGAGCCAGAGAACATTCCTGTCATTCTGCCCCTATTTCACTGTGCATGCCCTCCACAGGTGGGAGAGTCGACTGAATGAACCAGCACTAGGCGCAGATGCTAGATTGTGAGTTGTATTGATTTTGGTAATGGCTTCCACCATTCCCATACAAACCTCTGCAATTCAACTCACGTCCTCGAGCACTCAGTAACCTCTGAGCAAAGCTCTTTTGTCAATTCCTCTTCTGCTCCTCCTGACTCTTTACCTGTTCCTATTTCCACCATGGTCCGCCACCGAATGTGTAGCCGACGCGGTGGCATGCGAGGCAGAAGTTCTCGCTCCCCTGCTTTTCATATCCATAACTCCGCTTCCCATGCCTCCTCTGCCGAAAATCCCCACCAGTACAGTCTTGCAGGTCAGTATTCGAATACCAGGAGCGGCAGAGGCAAAGCCAGCCTCCACAGCTCAAGACGCGAAGAGGCGGTTGTTTGCACTGCAACCTTTCCTCTGCCTCCGCATCAGGTTCCTCACACGATGTAGTTTCAGTTCCGTAGCTCTTTGAATTACCTGGTTATTGTTGCCATTGTCTCCATCTCCATTACAGAAGAGACTGGGCAGCACATTCCCATGACCATTTCCACGGAGGAGATGCACAGAGCTGGCCCAAGCAGGAACAGGGGAAACAATGACGAGCAGGAAGGTAATGGAGGTCGGAACAGAAGGCATGGTAAATCCATTGCTGGCAGCTCGCATGGTGAGATGGGTGTTCAAAGTGACACATAGGCCATGGAGATCTGTCTGGATGACACATCAGGCCCGTAGGTTGAGGCAAGAAGCAGGGAGGAAGGACATTAGGCAGTGGGACGTGGTGAGTCGAACAACCTAGATGATTGGGCATGTCCAACTGTGAAGGAACCTGCTCCGGAAGACTTTGTGACGTGTGTCACGCCTGCCAGGTGGCATTTCTTTTAGTTCTTGGTCTAGTTTTTTCCAATCTATGTGTCCTCAGGACAATCTGTTGGTTGGTTGGTCCAGTCATGATAAACTGTTGTTTTTTGGGTGGTTTTTGATGTTGGTTTTGATCGGTTGGTCTCATCAAGAAAACTATGTGTTAAATCTGGTTGTATTTTGGACATATTTTCTTTTGGACTGGTTTCCCCTTTGTTGGGGCAGTCTCAGACAACTTTCATGGTTGTGTGCTGATTAAGTTCGGGTCCCTTTATGGCCAAGAAACTCTGTAACTACTTTTTGTATCATATTAATATATTAACCTTACTTAGAAGAAAAAAAAAAGACAATAGTGGGCTTCTATGGGGAACAATAATAATAGTATGGGGACAACATGGGCACAACAATAACAATAAGGGGCTACAATGACAATAATAATAAGGGAATACACTAGTATTATAGGGACTTAACATACACATTGAAATATGCTACAATTGATATTACACTGCCTTGGAATATCCATCTCAACTGGGTAACTCGAATTCTCTGCATGCAACAATTATTTTGGTCTGATTGATAAATTAATTGGTTGATCATTGTGTGTGGTTGAATTTACACTTCCACAACTTTACCTCCGCTAGTTCTTCTGACAGTTACAACTAGTTAAAGTTACAATAACTCAAATTAACTGAAAGAGATTGCTACAAATTAGTATTCAATCATGCAAAACTGAACTCTAACTCCTCTAACTCGAATTTATTGAGTAAACTGGGTGACGCAACCCATGTCACACAAGTTAACATCATCCAAGTTGTCTGTTGATGTGGAAATTCAAATTTTAATCTAGTTTGACCAAGGCAAAGTCAAAACTAGATTTTCTTATTGCATTTTCAACACTCCCTCTCAGAAAGAAATGAATTATCAACCACCCCTATCCTACACCTATGGAACTCGAACATCCCTCTTGAGAAGGCCTTGGTAAAAATATCATAATCTTGTTCCTTTGTTGGAATGTACTGTAACAACATAATATGGTTCTCCACACAATCTCGTAGAATGTGATACCGGATATCAATTTGCTTGGATTGATCATGAAAAACTGGATTATCATAGAGTTTAATACAACTCTAATTATCATGGTAAATCATAGTAGGATCCATCATCTGACCAAACAAGCCAACAAGTATCTTCCTCATCTAGATCGCCTCACATGTTGCTTGACTTGTAGCCATGTATTCTACTTTTGTTGAGTTGAGTGCCATAGATCTTTGTTTCTTGTTGTACCAAGAAATCGTTATGGACCCAACACTGAAAATTCCACCTAATGTAGTCTTCTGGTTTTATGGAATTCCCACCCAATTTGCATTTGGGTAGCCACACATATTCACTCCCTCTATCTGTTTGTACCAAGTCCAAACTGGGTAGTGCCTCTGAGGTACCATAGAACATGCTTTGCTTCCCTCCAAAACAGTTTGGTTGGCCTAACCATAGCTTGACTCAGTTGGTTAACTGCATAACACATGTTTCGTCATGTGTTCAGAAGATACATGAGTGAACCTACCAACTTTCGATGAACATTCGCATCCACTTCCTCACCTGAAGTGGCATCCTCTTTCCTCCAGTTAGTCACTAGAAGAGTCTCCATGGGTTTGTACCAATCAATGTGGAAACTTTGAAGTATCTCGTTGACATACTTTCCCTCAGAGACAAATAGTCCCCCATCACCTTTCCATACTTCCAATCCCAAGGAAGTAGTACATAAGACCCATGTCCTTCATCTTGAACTCTCTTGTAAGGTCCTCCTTGCAATATCTAATCATCTACTCATCACTAGTTAGGATCAACTCATCAACATTTCAAACAATAATCAACAATTTACCTTCTACCAAAATATGATAGATTTTTGCATCTACTTCACTTTTGGTGAAACCCAAACTAGTAAGATAGCTACCAATCCTGGCGTACCAAGCACGAGGTGCTTGCTTGAGTCCATACAATGCTCACTTGAGTCTACACCCATGAAACTCTCGATCAAAAGTCCCAAAGCCTTTTGGTTTCTCGATATACACCTCCTCCTCAATAAATCCATTGAGGAATGTTTTTTTCACATCCATCTGGTGGATCTTCCACCCCATCTACGCAACCAAAGAAAGGATTGATACGTTGGATGAGTAACTTGATATAGGAGAAAAGGTCTCCTCATAGTCAATCTCCTCCACCTGAGAGTACCCCTTGGTCACAAATCTGGCCTTGTACATTTCAATGCTTTTTTTTGTTTCTTGTTTTACCTTGAAGATCCATCTTCAACCCACAACTAATGCTAGTCTTGGGACCACTTCCCAAACATTTTTCTTCACAATGGATTTTTACTCCTCCACCATTGCATCAACCCATACTGGTTGTTCTACTGCTTCCTTGAAAGAGGATGGCTCAATCTCTACTAGCTTAGTCATTAGAGCCATGTAGCTAGTGTATCGATCTGGTGACCTTCTCTGCCTACGCTGATTTTAAGGAGCACCCACATTCTCACTCGCATCCTACACAAGTCTCTCAGCTTCTCTAGTTCTCTTCTTGCCTTCCCTGGATGAATCTTCTTGAGTGGTTGTCTCCACTCTCTGCTCCTCAACTTGTGGCTACTCCACAACATCCTAAGGCTCCTTCTTTGGAGCTAAAATCTCCTCCTTTGGTGGGATTTGAAGCTCCCTCTCAAGATAGAACTTCATGGCTTTGTCTTCATCAAATTTGACATCCCATTGCACAACTATATTTCTAAGGGATGGAAAATACACATAGTAGTTGTGGGGATTTTTTGTGTGACCCACAAATACCCCCAATTTTGTTGTCATCTCTAGCTTATTCCTTTATTTTTTGGAGACATGGAAATAGATAAAGGCTCCAAAGATATTGAAGTGCGACACATCTAGCTTCCTCCCCGAGAAAGCCTCCTCTGGTGTGATCATGCCAAGAATCCAATGAGGAATCCTATTATGCAAATAGACCATTGTGTTCCATGCTTCATCCCACAAGTGTAGAGGTAGGCTTTGGTCATGTAACATCACCCATGTTTCTCCCACAATGCTTCAGTTCTTCCTCTTAGCCACCCCATTATGTTGTGGGTTTTTGGGTTTTGTCAACTCTCGTTGAATGCCTTATTTTGCACATAAATTTTTTAACTCATTTGACACATCATCTCCATTATCGCTCTTGAGAACCTTCACCTTCTTGCCCGTTTCTTTCTCCACCAGTGCCTTGAACTCTAAGAAGTTGGAGAAAGTCTCATCCTTCTTCTGCATCAAGAATATCTATCACTTCCGCGAGTATTCATTAATAAATATGACAAAATACTTGTGCTTGGCAGTGGAGGTTGTCGAGAAATGCCCAAACATCAGAGTGGATCCTTTCAAGGACTGCATGTGATATGTTGTACTGATCACCGGAACTTGCTTTTGTGTACTTCCCCAAGGCACACCCTTTGCATGTGTCATGCTGCTCTAGTGCTCCTTTGGGGAGGCCTATGGTAATCTATTGCATAACCTTCAAGGTGCCATGACGCAAATGGTTATTGCAAATTTCACTGACATTGCAGCTCTACACCTTCTCCACCTTTGTGCTCAGTGTAGCATAATCCTCCACATCTAACTTGTAGAGGTTCTTCACACGAACCTCAATCTCCTTCCCATGTCCTATGGCTATGTGTCTCACAAATTTCTTTCCTTTGTTGAAGATCACATCGTAGCCACAATTTTCCAAAACTACAACGGAGACAAGATTCTTCTTCAGACCCAAAAAAAAACATCACATTCTCGAGCCTGAGAGGCGAGCCTGACTCCCTCTGAAAGATGGATGCACCAATCCTAGTCGTGTTGTACCTTTCATCATATTCCATCTTGGTGTGCATCTGGAGATCCTTCTCCTCCAAATCACTGAAAAAATCTCTATTCCTCGTCATATGGAACGAGGCACCATTGTTGAGATACCACACACTTTCCATCACTGTGTTTAACATGCATGCAATGAGAGTAAAATGAAGCTCAAACTGTGAATCCAAGGCTTCACTCACTACTCCTCTTGTGTTCTTCTTTCTTTCCTTTTTGTGTGGACATTTTGTGGCATATTTCCTAAATTCATGACAATGAAAGCACTTGATTTTGGACAAGTCTTTCTTCTTGCCCCCTTAATTAGATTTTGCTTTGGATTGGGATTTCTTCCCTTTTTCTTTTCCTTTCCATCCAAGGTACATTTCTCCTCATCCTCACTCTTGGATGAAGTCTTGTCTCTGGTATTCCACCTTATTTCCTCCTGTACCAAATTAGACCATATGTGTTCCCAATTTGGTAGTTTCTCCCTCTGATTCACCAAATCTTGGTAGTTGTATCGGCTCTTTGGAAGGCCTAGAAGGGTTAGGTACACCAAATCATCATCTGCTACATTAACACCAACTTGACCAAGTTCATCACGACATTGCGTGAACCTGCTCAGGTATTGTGGAATGGATTGTTCCTATGCATCTTGATATTTCGAAGCTCGTCCTTGAGTGTGAATTTCCTGTAGTCACTACTGTTCTAAAACAAATATGTCAGTGCTTACCACATTGCATACGAATTCTCTTTCTCATGGAGATTGGAGACAGTATGGTCTCTTACTCCCTCCAATATGATCCTTCTCACCTTGGCTACACACTTATTCCCTTCTGTCAAATCCTTAGCATCAAATGTTGTTGGTTTCGGAATATCATTATCAATGAATTCCTTCAACCAATTATCCTCCAGTACTACCTCTATATGGTCCTTCCATGCAACATAATTCAAGCTTCCCTCAATGGAATACTCGAGCCTTAGTCCATTGAAATCCATCTTTTCATAATTTAAGAAAACCTGCAACATTGATCTACAAATTGAAAACTCCTGCAATGACAAATTCAAAATCTATACTCCATAGTGATTCTATCTCTGATACCATGTAGAAACTAATGTGTAGATTCAATATTGCTTATGAAATTTACTAAATCACAAGGCTGGAAGCTACTCTACTGATCTACAAAAGTTAATTCACTATCTAAAACAAGAACCATAGACATGCAAAAGCAAACATCACAGATGCATAGAGATTTTTATCTAGGGGAAAGTAATTTCTCAAAACCCCTTACTATCTATATTGCATGAATCAAAGAATAGAGAAGAAATACATATGCTTTCTCAAGCTTGAGCACACCCTCCAAGTGTATAGGATATCCCTCTGCCTGATTGACTGAATCTGGCCAACGCTTAGCCAATTTTCAAGCCCTCCAAAATCCTATTTCCTTATGTTGTTCCCTTGGGAAATTGCCCCTATTTTTTATGAATTTCACACTATGGAATTGTGAAATTTCCTTAGGTCTTTCTTTGACTTCATGCACCACGTGTACACATTGGAATATGCTACAACTAATAGTACACTTCCTTGTAATCTCGATCTCAACTGGGTAACTCAAATTTTTTGCATGCAAGGGTTATTTTGGCTTGATTGATCAATTAACTAGTTGATCATTGAGTGTGGTTGAAGTTCCACTTCCACAACTTGACATCCACTAGTTCTTGTGACAGTTATAACTAGTTAAACTCACAATAACTCAAAATAACTTAAATAGATTGCTACAAATTAGAAATCAATCATGTATAACTGAACTATAACTCCTCCAACTTGAATCTACCGAGTAAGATGGGTGACACAAGCCATGTCACACAAGTTAACATCATCCAAGTTGTCTGCTGATGTGGAAATTCGAATTTTAATCTAGTTTAATCAAGGCAAAGTAAAAACTAGATTTTCTTGCTTCATTTTCAACAATTTTCTATAACGAACAAGGTTCATATACTCAAAAGTTGAATACTCCAAAAGACTTCGAATATGTTGATCTCAATTGAAGATACAATAATATAGATTAAAATGTATGAACGAGAATGATGTTACAAATGAGAGTGAGGCCATACTTATATACCCTAGGCAGATGTCCTTTGATGAACAGTCGTGTCCATAGGGACATCCTCTTCATTAACTAATCAATCATTATTTATGATGTGTTATTATTATTTATATTTACATTATTTTATATCTATATTTTATTCATAACAGTACCTTCCCCCTCAAAACGTTTTGTCCTCAAAGCTTATTGATGAAAAGACTTGATCTCTTTTTATGTTTCAAATGTCTTCTTGTCTCAGAACTGTCATTTTAGTTGATGCAAGTTGATATGATCCTTAGAGTGATATATAAAATTGTCACATGGAGGAAGTATCTAACCATCCTAAATCAATCTTCTGTAGAATCATGCGGTTATTGGATACTTCGAGTGAACTTTTATCACAAGACTGAATTGCACTGAACTTAGTAGTCTTCGGAAAAAAAGTTCGTTGTTTCTAATCTGAGTGATACAAATATGTAGATTGATTGAGTTTTTTTCTTTTATGATTTGGATGTCGATCAATATTTCTTGTGGTTTGATTTTCCCTTACCTTGTGTGTGAAAACTTCCTAATTTACTTCAAATACTAATGTTATTGAGTTGGATATGGAATATCCATTTGGATTTTTCATCATTTGAATTGAAACATCTAAATATGTGTTTCCTTCAACTGGTTTGTCCTATTTTTGAGTTGTGATATTGACTGGATTGGTATTTGTTCCCTTATCTTCAATTTGGATGAATACATCTGACAACTTTGGTACATCTTTTGTGATGAGTTCTTAAGACAAGTAATTTCTTCATTTTTGTCAGCGGTGATTTTGTCAACTTCCCTTTGCATATTTTGTATCTCTTTTTACCTTCTTGAATAATTACTTCTAATATTTCTTGTATGTCTTTTAGAATCACTTAATCTAATTTCAAAGTAATATCATGTAATGTTATTTTTTTCTTTTGTACGAAAATGTCAAAAACCTCTTTTTCATATTTAAGATGAAGGACCCTAGAGTTTCC
Source organism: Pinus taeda (assembly GCA_000404065.3). Lineage (NCBI taxonomy): Eukaryota > Viridiplantae > Streptophyta > Pinopsida > Pinales > Pinaceae > Pinus > Pinus taeda. The sequence goes on along the minus strand of APFE030494465.1, from coordinate 337,074 downwards.
ATCCAGGTAGAACCCAAAATCATGTCATCTTGAGTGTCAATAGGGTTTGAACTGAGAATTGTAATATAAATATATAATCCCAATGTTGCCAAAACAGTCTAATTTTTCAATTATATTTGACTCGGGAATCACTAATTGGTTTTCGATTTTAAGCTTTATATATTTTTTATCTTCAACAAGTGTGATAGCAATTGTAACATATTTTTCTGCAATAGCCCCTTTAATTCTAAATAGCACTGAAGTGTAATTATGTGAAGTCTCCGAAAATATTCCCTTTTTTTTCTGAATTAGACTCTATATTCCCTTTGATGAAAAATATCTTAATATTTCACTTTTTCTTGACTTTTTTATGAATTTTTTTAACTGATAATAGACTCTGTATTTTTATAATTATCTCTTTGTATTTTTTTATGTACTTGAATGTCCCTTTTATATATATATATTATATATTATATATATATATAGTTTTTATTACTAATGGTATTATTCGTTGATTTTACTTTTGACCTCCATAAAAACTTAAACGTATTTCCACTTATACTTCTTACCACAAACTGTAAACGAATTAAAATTAATTCCACCAAAACTTTGGAATCTTTTTTTTTTTGTTTTTTCCAACTTATAAATTATTGTAACTTAACCCAACTGTATGGATAAGTCATGTTTATACTCATTGTTGTGTTTACTCGATAATATGGCAGTGGATTGAGTCGAGGAGAGTTGTAACCATTGTGGGGGAGATGAAGTGTCAGTGTATGGTTGACTTGGTCAAGGTATGACGGTGGTATAGTTGTATGAAGAATTCTTAGTTATATGATTATTCAAATATTTGTATAGGCAAATTGGATAAACATCAGGCAAAAAATGTAGCAGTGGAGGTTGACTGAGCCAGGGACAATAGTGTGCGGTTTTTTAAATGCAAGTTTTAGCAAGGCCACGACAGGCAACAATTGCAAAAATTTAAAGGCAACGATTGAATCGGTGATTGCAGAATATTGTTCTCGATATAGAGGAAATGTGGCAATTATTGGGAAAAATGTAATGCATGCATGTACTGAACAGGGTGTGGGGGCGGTGGATGAGTGTAGATGCAAAGTAGAAACAATCAGGTTGATTGTCAGTGGACAGGAGGAGATGGGGATCCAAAGGCGGTGTTCGACATGTATTTCGTTGCTTCGATGGAGACAAGGGAAGTGGTCATTTGTTGCAAGTGGAACGTAGCTGGCTGTAAAAAATCGTCTAGTTGTGTGTTGGGAAACAATAACGGTAGAGGATAGCCTTTTTTTTGGGGGATTTTTAATTATAATTTCTTTTTTTCTTATTTATATATATAAATCTTTCTTATTTTATTTATTTATTTCCCCAATAATTTATTTATTTTTATTTTTTTCTTTATTTTTGGTATTTCGATTTTTTTAATCATATATATATATATATATATAATCTTAAATGGCCATATGCCTTATGGTGAATCCAGTAGAATGGAAAATCTCCAAGACTGGTGTAGTGAAATGCTTAAATCATGTTGAAAACAAGGTTAACAATTGGTTGATGGCAAATGGTCAGATCAGATTGCCTTTTTGCAATGGTTGAGTGGCTAGAGGATCAAATAGCTATGATACTAATGTAACGAACAAGTTTCGTATTCTCAGAAGTTAAATACTCTATAAGACTTGGAATATGTCAATCTCTATTGAAGATAGAAGATATATATTAAATTGTATGAATGATAATGATGTTACAAATGAGGGTGAGGGCCTACTTATATACGCTAGGCACGTGTCCTTTTATGAACGGTCATGTCCTTAGGGACATACCTCTTCATTAACTAATTAATCATTATGTATTATGTGTAATTATTATTCATATTTACATTATTTTATATCTATATTTTATTATAACATTTTCTAATATCTTGAAAGGCCCATATCACAAATCATTGATCTTCTTACTATTAATAAATCGAGGGCATCAATAGATAGGTTATTTCTCTATTATGATAATTGTTTGTCAGTTTTTTTTTACGTCTTGATTATAATCTTCTCTTCTTATATTATTATTGTGTTCTTTTCATCAAGAAAATTACCAACTCATGAACAATAAAAGGACAAGAGACGCAGTGTATAGGTTGTCAACCAGGGCCAAAACCTCTCACTCTTTGAGAGGAAAAACCAAAAAAAATCTTCTTATAGAACCTTCAATTGATGAATACCAAGACCATGAAAAAATACCCTTGACACTAAAGCCCTTCCACGACCAAGTCACAAGCCTCCTCTTATCCCCTAGATCAACGTTTCTCTTCCTCTTCCTCTTCTTGGCTTCCTTTATATTTTCATCCTCTTGTTGTAGGTCTACAATTCTTTATCTTCACAACAAAAACCCCAGATCTGATTTGGTTCCTCAAGTAGTCTCCTCCTTGAGAGAGACTCTTCTCTCTCTAACTCAGCATCCTTCAGCGAAGATTCCCACCCAAACAAGAACACATATATATGACTGCAACCTTCAGCCTTCTTCAGATATGTGATCTTCAGATGTGTGAAGGTAGAATAGCCCAAAAATAGTCCTCCAACGATATCACCTCCTTCACTCTTCTTGTCTTCTTCCTTCGTTGATCTTGAGGCTATTTATTAGTATGATTTTTAAAATTCTTCTTAGATACTTGCTTCACCGAATATATGTCCTCCAAATGAGGTTGAGCACTTCTATTTATTGAGGTTGGTTCAATACTCTTAGGCCGACTTCACCTTACTATAATTAACCTTTTGTTGTAGGCCGACTTGAGTGAGGGCTAGTGACAAGGTCTTGGAGGGTGACTTACAAAACAAGTTTGAATATTTACAATGTGTAACATGCCTTCATTACATGACAATGACTCTTTAGACTTTTATGACTATATGAAAATATCCCTAAGGGATCTCAATGGGAGCCTTAAATAAAACAAAAATATCTTGCTCATGAAACCCATGAAGCAAGCATTACAATAAATTTATTTTTCTTCTTTACATCTATTACATAAAATCACATTTACATATCATTATGAAGACCGAACCTAGTTACGCTTTTCAACACTCCCTGTTAACTAGGGAGGTATTCATAATGGTAATTGGTCATTCTCAATCTTGATAAATTCTCATAAGAAGAATTGGATTGGTAACCCATCTGTATAGCATCATATCAACTAGCATTGTTACATAGCAAGGCCTTAACTAATAGCTCTATCTATCCGCAAGATCCAAGCTCAATGTTGGTGAGACCAATGATTTATAGACACTCTCATCATTACCTCTCCCGAAACATACACCACCTGGGTTTTCAGGGCGTGTTCCTTCAGAACTATTCTAATCTTGGATTCCCAGTCCTCAAAGAATATCAGTCCTCTACAACTAATCTTATCTTGGATTCCCTATCTCATCCTCAAAGAGCATCGAATGCAAAATGATTACCCAATCCTCCATTTTTTCTTCCCAAGTGAAGACCAGAATGATGTGTCTATCTCTCCCTCTCAATTAGGGGGGACATATCTATTCCAATAAAGGAATGTACTCATTCCTACAAAAGGAATGTACCTAAGCTCCAGGCTTGGCTTAGGAATTTCCAAGTTTCTTCCAAGTAAGAAACTTATTTCTAGGCTCCCTCTTAATTAGGGACCTACAAGAGCTCCTCAGGTGGATATGATGGGACAACTAGCTGCTTAAAGAATTCCTTCCTTCGATGTCATGAGTTTCTTTGTCATGAATTTTGTCATCCTTTGGGACTTCTTCATAGGGCATAGACCATCCATCACTTTCATCCATGAGTTAGAAAGTGATACATCAGTTTACATATGGCCTTGCTTCATGTCATTATGCCTTCTTCATATTTCTTTAGAAGGATCTTACATCCTTCTTCATGGTTCTTGGGGAAGACATCCATGGTTCTTCCTTTGGAAGATATGCATAAGCCCATCTAGATACTCGTTCAAAAATAAGAAATGAACACTTAAATCACAATTATCTTTTTTATGGTCTTTCATCATGGCATCTTCCTGTAGGCATTAGCATCCTGCATAAATCTTGACACATATCCTAAAATACATGTATTGTCAAGGGTATCCATCTTTTCTAGACTTCCATCAAAGTCTTCATATCTTTTTGGGAGATATCATAGTCAAATATTCTTGGTATTTTGGATGTTTCTTGCCTTGCTCATGGTTTCATAGTCCACGATCTTTTCCTTCCTTTCCTCACACATTTCATTCCCAAGATCTTCCAATTAGAGTTCCTCAATTGTAGTCAACCACCTCATATTCCATATGAGGACATATTATGTTGATTTCATCTAGTAAATATGTGCCCCATGCATTCTTGCATCCCTTCAAGGGAAGAGATCATTTCTTTGATCATGCTTCTCGAGATAGAGCAGTGATCCATGTTTCCTGCAACCATATGACATAATATCATACATACCTCATCCTTCCTTTGGGTCATCTAGACTTCCTGTAGCAGCTTCCTTTGAAGGAAGGAGCTTCGTTCCCTTGATCTGCTTCATTGTTATGTCATCATAACATCATCCCATGAATTCCACAAGTTTGGAATTCTTGATGAAACACTTGCTTCCCATCATGATCGGTGAGCCTTACAATAAATATTCCATCAGAGAATCTTGAGGATCTTTCCTATCCTGCAAATGTTACCTTTTGAATGATGTATGATGAGCCTTGTCCTAGATGACTTCTTCCTTTTTCCATAATTATCACTTGAGCTTTCAATGAGGTTTCCAAAATTTATATCATTTTAGTGAAGGATACTATCTCAGTCATAGTATATATCTCTCACTTCCTCCTTAGGTTTCTTCATCTCAGGTTCTTCGATTTCTTCGGTAATATGGGCTTCTTCCTTATTTCTCTTGTTATTGTCCCTTTTAAGTTTAGGACAATCTCTTCTATAATGCCCATATTCTTGACATCCATAGCACTAAACCTTAGCCATGTTCTTATTTTTATTATGAGGACCAAATTTACCAAACTTTCCTTTTCTTTTTGTCATAGCAGCATATGCTTGATTTTTCTCATTTGATCCTACATCAGTTTTTTCCTTCTATTTGGTTTCTTTGATATTTCACAATGACCATAGATCCTGGAAAGGAGTGGCTTATTTCTTCCCATAAATAATTGAATTGAAGTTGCCCCATTCCTCTGGTAGTACATTTAATACTATAGTGGTCATTTCTCTGTCAAACATTATTTCACCTAGATCTTGAAGTTGATCTCTTATTTCTGAAATCCTCATGAAATATGAGGTTATTCCCTCTTCCTTTGATATCTTCAATTTGTAGAGTTATTTCCTTAGAGAGATAACTTCTCCTACAAACAAACAAACAAACAAAAAACCTTTACCAATTTTTCATATATATATTTTGAAGTGTCTAATTTTGATACATATGGGATGAAAGAATCCTTGATGGATTCTATGAGAATCCTTTGTGCCCTCACTTCCCCTTTCATGTATTTAGCAAGTGCTTGAGTATATTATTTGTTAGGTTGGGTTATTGACCCCTTGATGTGATCCATGACTTCATTCTCAATAAGGTTTAGGTTTATTCTTTTCTTCCATGCAAGAAAGTTTGAAGCCCCAACTAATTTGTTGCTCTCCTTGCAAAAAGACATTTTGATAGATTCAGATGATGTCATAAATATAATTACATGAGTAGATGTTTCTTTCTCCACTTTCTTCCTCCTTTAACTTGATAGTGATATAGATAGTAGAAGACTACACCTTTATAGATTCTTTCTACAAGAGTAATCCTTGATCCCATTGGTAGAGAAATCACTTTGATGAAGTTATTCAAAGGTTAGAGCTTTGCTTTTCAAACCCCTTTTGAAGTTTATGACAGTGTCCTTAGATCTAACCTTCTTTTGTAACAAATTCCACTCCTTAGATGATGGTTGAGTGATGATTTCGAAAATACTTCTAGGGCATTGGTCTTACTTTCAGCTTCTTCCTTAATGAAGATTCCAAGACTTTTGCTAAAGTAGAATTCTTTGATCTAGAGCTTCGGTATGATGTAGAACTTGAACTTTCTCTTGGTATTATTTGACTCTCTTTGATCCCTTTCTAGAAACTCGATCCTTGTGTGTCCCTTGATTAGATTACCCTCCTTGACTTTTTCACCTTAACTTTGATACCATTTTGAGAAATCTGGGGCATCAATAGATAGGTGATTTCTCTATTATGATAATTGCTTGTGAGTGTCTTTTTACTTCTCAAATATGATCTTCACTTCTTGTGTTATTATTGTGTTATTTTCATCAAGACAATTACCAACTCATGAACAATAAAAGGACAAGAGACATAGTGTATAGGTTGTCATCCAAGGTCAAAACCTCTCACTCTTTGAGAGGAAAACCCAAACAAAATTCTTCTTATAGAACCTTCAATTGATGAATACCAAGGCCATGACAAAATGCCCTTGACACTAAAGCCCTTCCAAGACCAAGTCACAAGCCTCCTCTTCTCCCCTAGATCAACGTTGCTCTTCCTCTTCCTCTTCTCAACTTCCTTAAAATTCTTGGCCTTTTCTTGTAGGTTTGTAATGCTTTATCTTCACAACAGAAACACTAGATATGATTTGGTTCCTCAATTAGTCTCCTGCTTGAGAGAGACTCTTCTCTCTCTAACTCAACTTCCTTCAGCGAATATTTCCACCCAAACAAGAACACCTATGTATGACAGCAACATTCAACCTTCTTTGGATCTGTGATCTTCGCACGTGTGAGGGTAGAATAGCCCATAAATAGTCCTCCAATGATATCAACTCCTTTGCTCTTCTTTTCTTCTTCCTTCGTTGATCTTGAGGCTCTTTCTTAGTATGATTTTTTCACTTCTTCTTAGAGTCTTGATTCACTGAATAGATGTCCTCCAAATGAGGCTGAGCACTGCTATTTATAGTGGTTGGTTCATCACTCTTAGGTCGACATGATCCCTTGGAGTGGGTCGACTTCACCTTACTAGAATTAACCTTTTTTTTGTAGGAAAACTTGAGTGAGGGCCAGTGACAAGGGCTTAGAGGGTGACTTACAAAACAAGTTTGACTCTTTACAATGTGTAGCATGCCTTCATTACATTAAAATGACTCTTTAGACTTTTATGACTAGATGACAATATCCCTAAGGGCTCTCAATGGGAACCTTAACTAAAAGAAAATATCTTGCTCATGAAACCCACAAAGCAAGCATTACAATAATTTTATTTTTCTTCTTTACATCTATTACATAAAATCACTTTTACATGTCATTAGTATGAACACCAAACCTAGTTACACTTTTCAACACTTACCAGGACCTTTTCATTTCTTGTTCAATTGTAACCATGCCTTGTCTTCCATTCTGAATGATATCTCTAGTTAGTGTTGATCATGCATGGTCGTATATTTTTTCACTAACTTCTTCAACATATTCAATACTTGAAATGTATATTTCTTGTAACATCCCCAACCTCTTTTTGGGCGAAGCCATACATACCCCATCCAAAAATTACAAAATTTTAGCGGAAGCTCATAAATTGTGATACAATTTATAAACCATGGCCGCTGTCATCTTTTCTTGCAACATCACCAACTCACAACTATCCAAGTTTCAATTGTCAATTAGGTATAATTATGCCTAGTGGCCCTCTGTGACCAATAAATATACAATTTTACCTTTTCATCAATTGTCGCATCAACACTATCACAGGGCGAAGAGCCTGTAGACTGCAGTTTATTTTTTGGCAAATTTTGATGTACTTACTTGGCTCATACATTGTATATAATTTTACACACAAGATATATCTTTAGTGTATAAAAGCAAGAACTATCAGCAAAGATAACACCTTGTATGGTGTATGTGGAATCTACTATAGATGACAGATATATTTATAGCTCCTTTTATGCTTTATATTATAGCAGACAGTGACTGAACACCTTGCGTGGTGATGATTGCATAAAGAACTCAAAGTTTTTGACAAACTGAAACTTATTTTTGTACTGCCCATAGTGGCAAAAACCGATAGAGCATATGCTGATAGCATCTACAATATGTAATTTTTCAATCATAATGAAAGATTACGATTTTTCCAGTGGAAAAAAAATTATCGCATCAACGCCATGACTTGGACTTGTGTATAGGTGCTAACCCCAAATTATATATCCAGTATAATGCAATGCATGAATAAATGCATTAGTAAAGCAATACTTAGCCATAATTTTCAATAGTAAATAAAAATTTATGCATAACAGAGAAATAAACACAAAACCCCAAATGAGGGTAACTTACAATACATGGCACATAAATAAATTAAATACACAGGAACACATATCTAATAAAGAAGGCCATTTGAATGCATACCTTCCATGTTCAACCTAGCGATATTCAGCGTGATTCATAATCTCTCAACTGCAGGTCACTCCCAAGCTAGGGCCTTGACTCCATGGGTAAAAACCATATCTGAATCTTGTGCATACGTCCAGCAATCATATTTGGCCAAGGTAACAAACCCCAGCTGACTCCAACCTACAATCTCACGTCCCCCATCAGCATGCACCCAAGTAGTACACCCCTTCCCTACACCCAGAAATCCCTCGTTTATGCCACCACCTCTAGCGCATCTTACCAACACATAGGAACGATCTCAACTCTATGGATCCATGAGCTCGTGTTTCTCTCTAGGTCTCCAAGTACCCTTCAGGCCTCACAATAACTAGCATCCTCCAACCTCAGGTTCATGGCCCCCATCAACCTACGTCTGAGTAGTGCACCACCTCACTTCGCCCAATAATGTGTCGGTTGTACCACCACCTCTAGGGCATATTACTACCAAACATGGGAAGTATCCACTCTAGGGCTCCATGAGTCTTTTATGAAAAACAAAAACAATCTAGTTGTGCCATCTCTGCTAGAGCTCCGTAATCTCAAAATCGTCATCCCCTACCAAATTCCCCCTCACACGAAAAATATATTAATTTTCATATGCATGTTTTTCCTTTATAACATGGCATGCTCTAAAGCCATCATTCACTTTAGTTATCTTTTACCCTCATAATAATTCATCATCAAAATTTCCTTTTATTCCTCGTGGAGTCTTCCCCCCATACTACTTTTTTGGATTGATCTGCATTCAGTTGTTTTTTATTGTTACTATTATTATTATTATTATTACAATTACATCATCTTTACAATATTAGGCTTCCCAACCTCATAGCTTATAAAAGCATATAACCAAGGGCATGCCAACCCCAAACCATATATAGCATATACACATGGGCATGCATTCCTTAAAACAAATTCTTGATTAAATACGTTCTAGCTCACCATCCTAAATATCTGCATGTACATGGTATTTACAACATAGGGACCGAGTGGGGTCTTATATGCGTAATCTTCTCAACATTTTTTTTCTCTTAATGCATATCTTGTGAGACCCTCCCTCACACTTTGTTTTCCATATACAACATCCAAAAATTAAGGTGGAAAATATCCAAAAAATAAAGAAATGGGTACTTACTAGTAGATGCGTGGATTTCTTTATTATAAGAGTGTTGTATATTGACCATTTTTTCATCCCAAGTCTTTAGATGATTCTGATTGCAACCCCTCAAGTTGCACCAAAGTCATGGTGACTACTTTTCTTTTCCAGTTTGGCTATGAATGGAATGTTCTAGGCCTCTTCAACTTCATGTCTATCTTTTCGCACAATATTGTTCAAAATGTGTTGAGAAATATAATCTCTATTTCAAATAATATTCCTTGGTATCCCAAAGTGCACCTAAACATGTTCAAAGAACAAATGTGTTGCTTATTGCCCTTTTTTTCTCTTCTCATAGGGCATGAGAATGCACATCTTGTTGAACCTATTAACTACAACAAATAGGTAGCCATGTTAGTTCTTGGTTGTTGGTAAACCTCCCACAAAATTCAAGGAAATGATTTCCCAAGAACAAGCGGATCTAGGTAAGGGATGGCATAGATCTTATTTCATGTTACTAGGATTGTTGGTACAACAAAACACACATCCTCTAATGAGCCTTACTACATACTCTTGCATTATGGGAAAGTACACATAGTGGACCATTGTCTTCCCTACACCAAAATTTCCTACAATGTTAGAGGTGTGAACCTGTCTAATTTGTTGTAGTTTCTCACCCTTAGGAACACAAAGCTTATCTAGCCTATAGAGTAACCCATTCTGGAGATCATAGTCAATTGTAATATCACCATCGTCTACATGACTCTAGCTTTGAAATTTCTAAAACACCTTCTTAAAGTACTCATCCTTTGTATATTCCTCTCTATATGCATCATGGGTGAAAGTTTCATGTGCATGAGAGTTTCCAAAGTTGTAATTTTTCTGTGGGTGGCCTTAAAGGCATTCCAGTTAACTAGTTTGTGTTTACCATGTTATACTCAATAAATAAATGTGTAAGAACCCCATCCACTTGTGGTGTATGGTCTATTATGGCTTACTCTAGGCCTACAAATTTGTAGTGGTTAGTGATCTCTGTGGATGATAGTCTCATTTCCCATCAAATAGTGTTGACCAAATCTGTTGCTATAAAGTTAACTTGTGAACCTTGGTAAAAAATGACAATGATATTTTTCTTCTTGACTTAGATCTTAATATAAAGGATTTTTGTCATATCCTTCTCTTCGTGGTGATGAGTCTTCTCAAACTCACCTCCTTCTACACTGATATTCAAACAATCTTCTCATGAACACTAAGACTACTTTCAACTTGATTACTTGAATATGTGGCAATAATATTCTTTTTCTTCCCATCATTTTACACCTCTAGACACAATTAACAACACTTCTCAATGTGCCCATCAATGTTTCAGCGGTTTCAATGATTTTTAGGATCCTTGTACTAGTGTTCAATCATTGTTGTCTTCTTGTCCTTTCCCGCTTTCCACTTCTTCTTCCCTTCCTTGTGTTGAAAAATCTATAGGGAAATAGTTAGGATGATTTATCTTATACTTGATAAATTCTTGTGAGTATTTTTACTTTTTTCTTAATAGTATTATCTTCTTCTCTTATTATTATTCCATTCTTATCTTCAGACAGCTACCAAAACAAGAAGATCAACAATACACAAGAACACGGGATATAGGATGCAATCCAAGGCCAAAACCTCTCCAGTTGAGAGAAAACCCCACAAATCTCTTCCCTTCTTATAGATTATTCAATTAATGAATTCCAAGACCTCTAAACCAAGACCAATTCCAACCTCCTTGATGATGTGCTTCCTTTGTCCAAATCAAACCTAGTCAAATCTCCTCCAACAACACAACTTCATCCCCTAACTATAGAATTTCAGCCTCTATTACATGTCTAAAATTTTAGGCACATGTGTGAGTTGATTTAGGGATTCTCATTACGTTCATTTGATATTATCCTTCTTCTAGGGCTTGAGGATGACCCACTGAACCTTCCTTCAACCTTCTTTCTACACTTTCTTCAAACTCGATCTTATAGCAGCAAAATGCTAGCCTTCGTTCCTTCACATGTGTGAAAAGAGAAAGAGAAATTAAAAAAAAAACACTTGTCTTCATCCTTCTTCCTTCTTCGTTGGAATTCTCCTTCTTATCCTTTGCTTGAATGATGAGAGGATGAATGATGTCCCAAGGAGATCAAGTTCCCTTCAATATATAGGCCTCCAAGGTGGACGAAATGCCCTGGAATAGGTCGACTTCTTAGTTTTTAGGTCGAATTGGTCTTGGAAGGTATATTTACACTTTAAAATAAATAATATATATATATATACAAGTTGCAATGTGCCTGATTAGGTCTTCCTTATATGACAGTGACTCTTTTGACTTCTTGACCCTAGGACAAATCCTAGAAGCACTCAATGGGTTCTTGACCTCTAATATAAAATACCTTAAGCATGAAATCCATGCTTCAAAAATAACAATAATAATTTTTCTTTCATTTTACAATATATAAGAATCAAAAGTACATTTCATATCTATGAAGACCAAACCTAATTGCACATTTTTCAACACTCCCTCTTAACTAGGGAGGTATTCATAAATGGTACATGGACATTCTCAATCTGAAGATATCTCATAAGAAGAGTCGGATTGGTAAACCATCTCTTTGCATAAAAGCATCTAGCATTGTCACATAGCAAGGCCTTGACTAACAGCTCTATCTCTCCACAAGGTCAAAGCACAATGTTGGCGAGACCAATGACTGATAGACACCATCATTGTTGTCTCTCAAGGCACATACTCCACCTGGGTTTTCACAGGGTATGTCCTTCCAGGACAATTCCTATCTTGGCGTATCACATCCTCAAGGATTCTCCTCTATGACCACTCTTATCTTGGATGCCCTACCTCATCCTCAAAGAGTGTCGTTAACTAGATGCTTACCCAATCCTCCACAAAAATGATGTGTCTATATCTCCTTCTCAACTAGGGAAGATATATCAACCAAACCAAGATTGTCTTTCAAGTACCCAAGCTTCTTGTTAGGAAGAGATTTTGTCAAGATGTTAGCTAATTTTTCATCAATGGAGATATATCGTAGCTGCAATAATCCATCCTGCACTAACTTTAGAATGTAGTGATACTTTATTATTTATGTGTTTTTTCTCTCCATGAAACACTGGGTCTTAATACAACCTTATCCAAATGTTGTTGTCACAATGTATCCTTGTAGGGTCCATTGGTCCTTCAAATAATTCGGACAGCAACTTCCTCAACCAAACGACTTCACTTTTTACTTCACGGGATACAATATACTTATCCTGAGCACTACTCAAAGCAATTGATTCTTGCTTTCTTCTCATCCAGGATACCATGGAGGATCCAAAACTAAAACATCCTCCAGTAGTGCTTCTTCCATCCTGATCATTACCTCCCTAGTCAGAATTTATATATCCAATCAAGTGGACATCATTCCTATTATCATACTTTAGGAAGTAATGGATTGATCCTTGCAGATATCTCAGTATATGCTTGGTTGTTATCCAATGATCATTCTTGGTCTCTACCTGGAACTGACTAATAACATTCACTGCAAAACAAATATTTGGGCAAGTATTTACCAAGTACATCAGCGAGCCAATAAATTGTCTATACTTGGTCGGATCCACTAGGATTGCTTCATAATTTATTATCCTCTTCAAGTTTCTGATCATGTGATTTTTCATAGCTTTGCAGTTCATCATGTCAAACCTCTTCAACATCTCGATCACATACTTTCCTTGACCTAGATAAATCTCATCAAATCCCTGCCAAACTTCTAGTCCCAAATAATAGTGCATCATCCTTCAAGTCGTTCATGTTGAATTATGATGCCATGTGCTTCTTGCTTTCTTCAATATGACTTTCCACACCTATCATGATAATATCATCCACATACAGAAGAATGATTACGGGCTCATCCTTCACAACCTTGATATAGAGATTTGGATCAGCAAAACCCTTTGAGAAGCCCAATATTTGTATGCATGCATCCATCCTTGCATCACATGCCCTTGGTGCTTGCTTAAGGCCATACAATTCCTTCTTCAACCTGCAAACATAAGTCTCTTTATCTTTGACTTCAAACCCCAAGGGTTTCTCTATATAGATTTCTTCATCAATACTGCCATTGAGGAATGCAGTCTTGTCATCCATTTGATCAATGTTACATCCCATCGATACCGCCAAAGAGACCAGTGAACATATAGTTGTATACCTTTTTGTAGGTGCAAATGTCTCTTAAAAATAAATGTCTTCCTGTTGAGAGAAGCCCCTAGCCACAAATCTTGCCTTATATTTATCATACTTCCATATGTCGCATGTTTAATCTTATAGAGCCACTTGGAAGTTACAACAAATTTGTCTCCGGGCCTAAGTGCGATCTCCTAGACTCCATTTTCATTATCGATTGATACTCTTCATTCATGGAATCTTTCCACTCTTGAAGTTTGGAAGCCTCTTCAAAGGTATATGGTTCTTCTTCTATTAGTTTCGTCAGATAGGTTGCATACCCAGAAAATCTTTTGGGCTTCTTACTTTCTTGAAATGTGCCTTTGGATGCTCCATGTCCCTCTGCATCTAAAAGAGTAGATTTCAACCAATTAGGTCCCTTTCTACTTTCAAGGATGACCACAGGTTGTACAAGTTCATTGGGACCTTCATTTTCATGATTTGAATATTCCTCCTCCTTGGTACAGTCCTCTTCAAATATTGAAAGTTCTTCGTCATCAGATTCCATTGGTGTCTTTTGATTTCTTAAATGAAATAATTTCATCAAATACCACATCTCGGCTGACTTCCATTTGGTCTCCTTCCTTTATCTAGATATTATAAGCCTTTGAAGTATTACTATATCCAAGAAATGTTCCCTTCATGCTCGTAGGATCCAACTTCTTTCTCTTATCCTTCGATATGTGAGTATAGACAGGAAAACCAAATATTCGGAGATGGTACACACTTGGTTTATTCCCAGTGAATGCTTCTTTAGGAGTGATGTTGTCTAGAGATCTATGAGGACTTCGATTTTGAATATATGTAACATTCTTTGTTGCTTCACCACACAAAAAAATTGGCAAATATTGATCATGTAACATGGCTTACACTTTCTTCAATAGATCTATTTTTTTGTTCTACAACTCCATTTTGTTCGGGATTATATGGGACTATCAATTCCCTCTTAATTTGAGCTTACTTACAGAAAGTTATGATTTCATTTGAAGTTTATTCCCCTCCATTGTTGAACCTTAGTATCTTTATTCTTCTTTCTGTAAGGTTCTCCACTTCAACATTGAATTCTTGAAATTTGATGAATACTTCATCCTTGGATTTTATAAAATAAACCCAAGTTTTCCTTGAATGTTCATCAATGAATGTCACATAATATATATGACCTCCAAGAGACTTTGTAGACATAGGACCACAAACATCAAAATGAATGAGATCTAGAATTTCTTTTGACCTTGAAGCATTGCTTCCAAATGGTCTCTTGACATTTTTACTCAATTCACATCCCTTACATACTCCTTCATGATCCCCCTTGAGTATAGGGATGTCATTCACCATTGAATTTAGAGTTGGTAAGATTTTGTAGTGAATGTCACCAAGCCTTTTATGTCAAAGTTCACATGGACTTACTTCAATGTGAACCAAAGCTTGAGAGAGAGGATTCAAAAATCTGTAAAGTGTTCCTTCATGAATCCCAATCATATTTTCATTTTAGATGCTAGATTTTGTATCCCATACTACAACCTTTCCATCTATAAAAGGTACTCTATCTCCCTTATCTTATAGACATGAAATAGAGAGTAGATTCTTTTGCAAACCTAGAACAAATAGGATGTTGTTGAGATGAATCTAACGAGGTTGATCCAATTCCTATTATAGGATAGCTCTTCTTATCACCAATCTCAATGGAGTAAGAAGATTTTCCTCTGGATATGGTCTTTAGTTTCTTGTGCTCACCAATTATATGTCTTGATGCTCCACTATCGTTCTTTGTAGATGTCCTGGTCATATTATTCTTGATGGATGATAGGAGATTCCACAATGCCTTGATGCCTTTCTTGAGGTGACTTGCTACCATAGAACACTTATGTAAATACTTCTTCAAGAGAGTAGTGATCCTAATCATGCCCTTATCCAACCTTAGTTGTGATACCATGTTGAGAAATCTATAGGGAAATAGTTAGGATGATTTCTCTTATACTTGAAAACTGCTTGTGATGTCTTTTTACTCTTTCTTACTTATTATCTTCTTCTCTTATTATTATGTCATTGTTATCATCAAACATATACCAAAATAAGAAGATAAACAATACACATGAACACAGGATATAGGTTGCAAGCCAGGGCCAAAACCTCTCAAATTGAGAGGAAAACCTGCAAATCTCTTCTCTTCTTATAGATTCTTCAATTGATGAGTTCCAAGACCTCTAGACCAAGACCAATACCCTTAAAATACCAAGTACAACCTCTTAATGATGAGCTTACTTTATCCAAATCAACCCAATTAAATCTCTTCCAGCAACACAACTTTGTCCCACGGCTATAGAATTTCGGCTTCTACTAATAATCTGGAATTTTTAGCTCCTCTAACAACTGTTTCCTTCACACATGTGAGCTGATTTAGGGCTTCTCTTGACCTTCGCTTGAGTTTCTCCTTCTTCTAGGGCTTTAGGATGACCCAATGATCCTCCCTTCAACCTTCTTTCTACACTTTCTTCAAATTCGATCTTGCAGTGACAAAATCCTAGCCTTCTTTCCTTCTCACGCGTGAAAAGAGAGAGAAATAACCCAAACACTTTCCTTCGTCCTTCCTTCGTTGGCCTTTTCTTTATTCTCCTTCACTTGAATGATGAGAGGATGAATGATGTGCCAATAAGGTTGAGTTCCCTCCTATGTATAGGCCTCCAAGGTAGACGAAATGACCTATAATAGGTTGACTTCTTAGTTGTCAAGTTGAATTGGTCTTGGAAGGTATCTTGACACTTTAAAAGACAAAAATAATTCTTTTCACTAGTTACAATGTGCCCAATCGAGTCTCCTTATTTGGCAATGACTCTTTTGACTTCTTGACCCTAGGACAAATCCTAGAAGCACTCAACGGGTTCTTGACCTCTAAAATAAAAGACCTTGAGCTTGAAACTCATCCTTCAAAAATAACAATAATATTTTTTCTTTCATTTTACAATATACAAGAATCAAAACTACATTTCATATTTATGAAGACCGAACCTAGTTACACATTTTTCAACACCTTGCAGGCTTCCTGGTGCTCTTTCTATTTTGAACCACTTGCCTACCATTTTTTTCACTTATGTTTTCTAGGTATTGTTCCATAATGATTAGTTATTAGAGTTCGAGAGCAGTCATTATGTTTCATGGCACTAGGTTAAATGTTCATTTCAGATAGAGGTCAAACATATCGATGGCCTACACTATTGATGATCCATGCCTATGCTATTGATGATCCATGGCCATCAAATGCCCCTATTCTAGAGGCACGGGGAATAAAGGAATGTCATTTCACGTAAAAAAAAATGGAAATAGTCCAATTTTATGGTTTCGGATGGCGTGTGAGACTAAATCTCCTGGTAATAAATGTTGCTCATTCAATGGCAATATGGATCTTCGTGGAGTAGGAACTCTTTAGCAACATTGTCTCCCAATAGGTATCCACTCTATATTCTATTTAATCTAGTTTCTTCGCTATTTTTTTCATTGTCCAGTCGGTTGGCTTAACATGGAGGCTCTTATCAATCTAGTTGCCTCTCTTTCTCCTTGTTGTGCCATGCCTCTCTTGGTCATTTCTCTTATGTTCCCCTTTCTCTCAGTTTCTTTCGGCAATCTCTTACTGGTTTTCAGCTTTTCCTAGTTATCATCCCCTCCTATGTACCACCCTTGGTGACTTCTCACTGAAATATTATTATATCCACCATCCCCCTCTATTCTCTACTAACTTTCTTGCTTTGGTTTTCTAGCTATATTCCTCTCTGATATCTATCCTATAGATCTACATCCCCTTGTAGTATATTTCCTCCTCATCATTAGTTATGCCTCACCAAAGGGCACAACTAAGAAGTGGGATTTCCTCTTAATAGAACAAGATAATTGTGGGCCTAGTCTCAAGCCGCTTACCCAGTTCCCATTCAATTCAAAATTGAGAAAGTGAACAAGAAATAACTAGAGAGAGTAAGTTTCTTTCAGACATTGACGTTATAAAAAACATCGGTGACTAGGTACCTAACACAGACCATACTCGTGGAAAGTGTTAATTTTATAGCTAGGGTCTATTGGACACCTAATCCTAAAGGGTTAGTGTGGAAGCCGAATGGACAAAGCAGTCCAAGAGACCTTGGGATGTGAATCCCAACGGTCACATAATGTACCATAAATATACATCATTTGTGAATAAAAAAATGCAATGCATTCTTTATCTTTCTATCTGTTTCTTGTTAACCATGTCTGTTTAACATGATATCAGAGCCATGATGTGTGGCCTGTGTAGTTGCCTTGAATAGTGCTGGCCTGTTTAATTCTGCCTGCCTGTTCTTCTGAATACCTCTGACTGTCATAAACGTTTAAAAGGAAAAAGAGCTTCATTACACCTACTCCTTTGTCCGTTGCCTGAAAGAGAAACGTTGCCTGAAGGAAAAACGCCCCCTGACAAGAAACGCTCTCTGACATAACGCCTTTGTTACACCTGCGTTGCCCTGAATTCGTTCAAAATACAAAACCGTTCTAGCGCCTCTGGGCCCTGTCCATTAACGCTCCGTTCACTGCCTGCTCCTCTGTCCACTGACTGACATGAGCATCTCCCGTTGATTTGGCACCCAAAGATCCAGAAAACGATGTGATAAGGCCGGCCGTGGAGGGAACGCTGAATGTTCTGAGGGCGTGCACGAAGGCCCAAACCGTGAAGCGAGTGGTTGTTACATCATCGGCTACGTTTATGAACCACGACCCAGTGGAGCAGAATCGGATCGTTGACGAATTCCCGCTGGACAGATGTTGATTCCCTGCTAGCCATTTAGACATATGGGCAGCAAGAATGAAACCCACTTAGACGGTTTAGCACCCTGTCAACCTCGGCTGTGAATGAACAGTTGAATCGATGCCTTCTTGTCATTACAGGTTGGAATCCACCTTCATAAAATTTTCTCATGCGAGGAACAACCGGGCGTGCTTTGAATGCTTGCCAAGCTTCTATGACATATTTTCTTGCCAAGGCAACAGCTGCCACTGAAACTCCAGCAGCAAGTGGACGAACCATTTTTAATGAGTTGAAATTGCTCAATGTATTTGAATATGACTTGAACCATTTTGCAAACACGTCTAACCTGGTGTATTTTCCAGCGAAGAAACCTTCCGTTCGAATGTCGATGATGCCGATGATGAAATCTTGGTTGGCTCTGAAGCGATGAATGTTTAATTGATGAGTCTTCTGCTCGTAAATGATGAACAGCATGAACCTAGTTTGCTCTCACATATACTCGTCTATGTATTATTCCAGGACATCCGCATCTCATTGTGCCCTGTGAACAGTTGAATCGATGCCTTCTCGGTTGTGTTTCGAGACAGGTCTTATATAATCTTATGGTTTTGTTTTGGAATACTGGTCGCATGGTCACGTGGCTACGTAAATCAACGTGGCTCGGGCTCTCTTCAAGACGGTGAGGGTAGTGCGGAATTCTGGCTCAAGAACCTGCGTGCTGGCAAATTCCAGTTCTGAAAGGTCTAGCTCAAACGAATCATCTTCAGGGGCAGAGATCGTGCCTTCACTATATTCTTGTCCTGAAGAGCCCTGATTTCAGAAAATACTAGAGATAATTTCCTAACTGTTCCAGAAACATAGCAGAAGACAAAGATCGGACCGCAGGACACACCTTTGAATGCAACAAAAGAGTTGACTGCATGGAGCTTCTATGCATAAGAAAGGATTTCCTCTGTACTTGATCGCCTTCAATAACTAAAAAAGGGCAGCAGACGGTAAAGATTCTTTCAGCTTGACTGATGAGAGAAAATCACGAAGCTATATGGGCGTGGAACCGGCACCAATGAGTTTTTCACATCATGGAAGCGAAAAAGGATGAGTTCACCAACGGAACGAAGGATAAAATCATAAATCGAATGAGTTTGCGTGGCAAAGGAAATGATGTGAGTCTATCGACGCAACGAAGAATAAGATGATCAATCGAATGAATTTGTGTAAGAAGTTTTACTTGTGATGTAGCACGTACAGATCAAAAGAAGCCTTGTTCTGATTTTCTTGTAACGCTCTTTCAAGGAACTATATAACAGGGTCAGCTTCAATACTTTCGGGTGACAACCCTATGAGTGGCAGCTATTGGTAACATCTAAAGGCCTGTTTGTTTAGTTGTATTTGTGCCTCTGCATGTGACGATTTCTCTGTGCAAATGATTCTTCTGTTGATGAACCAGTACTTGATGCTTAGACTGAGGGGTATACTGATTATAAACTCTCTGGAAAAAAAAAAGCACTGAACATTGTGGAGAACTCATCGTATATTGTGTTGAATTGCTTATAAAAGCGCTGATAAGTTGTGCTGTCCGTTTAATTTGAATACTCTGCTGTCATGATTTTAAAAGGGTTGATTTGTGTATTCATAAATCAGCTGAGGGTTGTTCCCTTGCATTGATTTTAAGAAGGCCGAGCGGAGTTGTATGAGTTACAAACCAGTGAAACGCTGTGTGCCACTGTTTGTACACTGTCATAACATTCACCTGTTTGTGTTGTAAGCTCACTGTGTGCCAATTATATATATATATGTTGTTCCTTTCATGAAACAGGGAGTAGACATTAAATTGCAGCAGCGGAATTATTAGTTATTTGTGACAAAAATTATTAAGTTTCCACTATTGGTCAACACTTTTACAACATTTGCCATTTTATTCCAAGGGGATGATAAAGTTCCTATTTCTATCTGCAACGGTACTGCGGACAAACTTTCAGATTTGATATTTTGAAAAGGCTTCTCTGAGTAGTATAATATTG
>APFE030494465.1:233929-305598 GCA_000404065.3 Pinus taeda | reverse complement strand
CATGTATAAATATGTATTGTAACATTGAAAGGGACATAATGAAAAATCAAGCTGGTAGTCCCGGTTTTGGGATCCAGTGGGAAATATTTGTGTATATGTGTTTTATGTGTTATGCTCTCGCATTTTTATTTTTCTGTGATTTAGAATTCGTATGCAGGTAATTTCTGTACGGGGTTAAAACCTACAGTTTGAGCTCCCAGTGTGAGGAATTGAGATGGAGGGCTCCTGGGGTTGAGGGAACTCTGGACAATAGGGCGTTATCCCTATTTGTTACACATAGGGTTGGAGTTGTAGCTCACCCTATCTTGGTCTTTGAAAAGTATACCCCATTTGGCATCATACCCACAAGTCGGGCTTGTTGGGAGCATCGCTCTTCGTCTAGCCAACGAGTGAGAGTATACTTGGGGATGTACAACCCAAGGTGATTATGATGTAGGTGTTCTACCACATGACTATTCAGGGTCATCGATGGGAAGATCAGTAGGCAATAGGATGAGTTGAGATAACCCAATATGATTCAGGGTAAGGGTTCAGTTCCCTATATGATGAGTTATCATATTGCTAGATAAGGGTGGAATTTATTGCTCCCTTATTATTCTTCTAGATCTGAGAAAGTTTCAGCAGGTAGAGTTGAGCAGAGACAATCTTGACAGGTTGATTAACTGACAAATATTGAAAGGTGGAATTCTTCCTAATTAAGGGGGAGTGTTAATTTTTGCAACTAGGGTCAAATTCCACATTGGACAACTCAAATGATCAATATATTATGTGCATTAAATCCATTTTTTCGAGAGGACCAAAATCGACCTAAAGATTACCTAATTCAGTTAAACAGAAGTTAAGTTTTGAATTATTGTATTCATGCATACATTATGGAATGGGTAGACCCTAACCACATAAGTAACTGCTTGGGTCAATCTTAACCCCAAATTAACCCTCGGGAAAAAATATTAAAGGAAGCGACCTCAAGTTCATTTGATCAAATCATTATCTTCCTTCTATTCTTCTATTTTGTTTTGGCTTGCACGGGTTCCACTGCAGAAGTTCGTATTGGGTCCGAAATTACAGGCAAAAGGTTTGCTATGGGTTAGGGTTTTCTAGATCTCGGTCGCTAGCACAGATTTGAAGTTTTTCATCCTTGATTGCAGGCACAGCGTAGGCCAGAGAGCCACTTTGGCTCTTTGGTCGCTCAGAGACAATTCAATGAGAGCGACTCTTTGTTCAGAGATAGATCAGAAGGGTCTGGTCCCCACTCGCTCGCATCAGGTAGACCTAAGAGCGACTATGTCATCCCAGTCGCTCGCATAACTTAGCAATGGTGCAAATTTGGTTGTTGGGTCGCTCACTAGATTCGAACGCATAGAGACCTTCTGAGTGCGACTTTGCAGTTACAGTCGCTCGGACACTATATACGTGAGAGCGACCAAGAAGCTTCAGTCGCTCAAAGACAGTGTAGATGAGAGCGGACCCAATTCAGATCTAAGATTTTTACATCTTGACATCAATTGCCTTCATTGATATGGTAGAATTGGGTTTCTCTGATGTTAAAACATATATGTAGATCTGGTTTATTGTTATCTACTGCAAATCATATGTATTAAGCTCATTGTACTCTCTGTTGAAATATTTTTATGATGATCTACTAAAGAAGAAGATTTGAAAGGGTTTCCCCCTATTGGGGTTTTTCCCGGGTCTTGGACCAATCTATTGTCTCTTATGATTGTGTTGTTGTCTTCTCTATCACTTCATATATTGTTTTTTCTTTAGTTATGTTTAGGATTGATTATACTGCTAACAAATTGGATTCATTGTTAATGAAAAGATAAATTGGGCTAAAGTAACTAATACAGCATTGAACAATCTGAAAATTTAATAGAGAAAGTTTCTTTCAGACACTGAAGTTCTAACAAACATGGGTGACTAGGTACCTAACACGGACCATACTCATAGCAAGTACAACCAATATATGTATATTGTTGACATTTATTAACGTCTTAAGCTATTAAAAGGCAAATTGCTTCTATACAAATGAGGCTAAAGAGGAGGTTCTTCTAGTGTTGGATCATTGTTGGACAACATGCAACTCACTTTTAAGTTCTTGGATAGAAGACTCAACCATGTGGAAGCTCATTTTGGCATACCCCCAGATGTAGAAATTCTGACTGTAGATTAAGCTGATAATGCAATATAACTAAAGCAAAATACTTTAATCTACTTTTACAATCAATTTTGCGTAAGCTTAAAATATTTGAGCAAGATCAAGTTGAATACATATAACCAAAAGAAGAATCAATACACATGAAACACAAAAGAATAATATGGGGAAATCCTCAACAAAAAACCCCGCTATCTGTATTATCATACAAGTGGAAATATACCAGGATTACACAAAGCCTTAGCTCTCACAGCTAGCCAACTCTCAGTACAATCCCTCACGGATGCTCACAGACAAAATAGACTGCTCATATGCCTTCTCCTCTACCCTCCAAGCTCCTATTTCCTTGCGCAGTTTCTCCTGGGTGATCCAACTTTTACCAAGTGTAACACTGATCACTCACATTGATCTCACACCCTATAAAATTGCGCAATACTCAAGGAATGAATTCCTTCTGCATGCATGAGTTTTGTTTATAGGAAAACTCATGCAACTGATAGTACATTGTTCCTGTCTTTAATCTCAACTGGGTCTTTCTCTGAATAGACATGCATGAGTTACTGATGAGAGAATCTTCAGTGATCTGGAGTACACTAGTTGGATGCATGCATGCATTAACTGACGGAACTCACAATTAGTTCCTTAAACAGTTTGGAACTAATTTAACTGGACTTAACTCAGTAAACTGAGCTAACTAATTACAACTCAAATATAACTCAATCTTATCTCCTTAATTAAGGGATAATCTCTTTAATTTAAGGGATAATTGTTGCATGACTTCACAAAGAATTCTAGCTTGAATTTATTCAACTAATTAACTCAAGATGAATTAATTAATTATTTTTCAAGCAGCTGGTGAGACTAAATTCAAATTTTAATTCTCAATTTTAATTCAAGGACAAATTAAAATTGGAATATTCTTGTTGCTAAATTTCAACACTCCCTCTCAACAAGAAAGGGATTATCTGCCACCAATATCTTGTCTCTATGGAACTCAAATTTACACTTTGACAATGCCTTTGTCAAAATGTCAGCATCTTGCTCCTGTGTCGAAATATACTGCAGCAA
Organism: Pinus taeda; assembly: GCA_000404065.3. Taxonomy (NCBI): domain Eukaryota; kingdom Viridiplantae; phylum Streptophyta; class Pinopsida; order Pinales; family Pinaceae; genus Pinus; species Pinus taeda. The sequence goes on along the minus strand of APFE030494465.1, from coordinate 302,375 downwards.
CATGATCCTCCTTGCCACATAGTCTCAGAGATGATGATACCGGATATCATGAAATACTAGATTTTCATAGTTTGATACAACTTTAATTATCACAATAGATCACAGTTGTACCCATCCTCTGATTAAACAACCCAGCTAGAATTTTCCACATCCAAATGGCCTCACATGTTGCCCGACTTGCATCCATGTATTCAGCCTCTGCCGAGCTGAGTGCAACCGACCTCTGTTTCCTATTGTACCAAGAAACTACAGCTGACCCAAGGTTGAAAATATCTCCTGATGTTCTCTTCCGATCTGATGGACTCCCTGCCCAATCTGCATCGGTGAAGCCCTATAGCTTCACTCCCTCTGGCCATCTGTACCATAATCCATACTGAGATGTGCCTCTGAGGTATCTCAATATTACAATACATGCTTTGTCGCCTTCCAAAACATCTTGGTAGGTTGAACCATTGCTTGACTCAACTGGTTCACCGCATAGCACAAATATGATCGTGTATTTACTAAGTACATTAGTGAACCCACAAGCTACCTATACACAGTAGCCTCTACTACTTCCTGAAGTAGCATCCTCCTTCCTCCAGTTATCTGCTAGAGGAGTATGCATGGGCTTACACTTCTCCATGTGGAATCCCCTGAGTATCTTGTTCGCATACTTGCCCTGAGACACAAACAACTCCCCATCCTTCTGCCACACTTCCATGCCAAGGAAGTAATGCATGAGACCCATGTTTTTCATCTCGAATTCTCTTGCAAGGTCCTCCTTGCAAGACATAATCAATTGATCATCACCTGTCAATATGAGATCATCAACATAGAGTACAATGATCAATGGCTTATCTTTTACCATGATGTGGTACAGGTTCGCATTCGCTTCACTCTTTGTGAAGCCCAACCCGGTGAAATAGTTGTCTATCCTGGTGTACCAAGCACGAGGTGCTTGATTCAGCCCGTACAAAGCTCTCTTGAGTCGGCACACATGCGACTCACAATCGACGGTCTTAAAACCTTCTCGCTGCTCTATGTACACCTCTTCCTCAATCTTGCCATTGAGGAATGCAGTCTTCACATCCATCTGATGGCTCTTCCAACCCATCTGTGCTGATAGTGCCAACATCGATCTGATAGATGACTACCTTGCTACAGGAGAAAAACTCTCATCATAGTCAATCCCCTCGACCTGTGAGAAACCACAGGCAACAAATCTTGCATTATGCTTCTCCACACTACCATCAGCAGCTTGCTTTACCTTGTAAATCCAACGGGAACTCACAATTGACTTGTTCTCTGGTCTTGGAACCACATCCCAAACACTGTTACGAACTATGGAGTCATACTCCTCCACCATAGCATCAACCCAAATCGGTTGCAGCACTGCTTCCTCAAAGGAAGATGGTTAAGTCTCAACACATTCCCGAACAAGGGCCATGTATCCAGTGTACCTCTCAAGTGACCTCCTTTGTCTATGCTGAGAAGATGGTTCTCCCACATTCTCTCTCCATCTGATAACAATCTATCAACTTCTCTTCTGCGCTTTCGTCTATCTCTGGAAGACTCTGCTTGAGTGGATGTCTCCAGTCTTGGATCCTCTGCATGTGGCTGCTCAGCATCAGTCTGAGGCTCCTCCTTCTTAGGAACCAACAGTTCCTCCACAGCGTGTAGTTGGAGCTCACTCTCAAGGGAAACTCGCATGACCTTCTGCTCATCAAACTTGAGATCTTTGCGAACCACTATCCTCTGACTGGTAGGAAAATACACCCTATAGTTGTGGCTTGTATCATTGTACCCCACAAGTATCCCCAACTCGGTTGTCGACTCAAGCTTCTTTCGTGCATCCTTTGTCACATGGCAATATACCGATGAGCCAAAGATCCTGAAGTGACCCACATCTGGTCTCTTACCGGAGAAAGCTTCCTCTGGTGTCTTCATCCCAAGTATGCAATGTGGGCTTCTATTCTTCAAATAGACCGTTGTGTTGAATGCCTCAGCCCACAAATGCAATGGTAAGCCTTGGTCATGCAGCATCACTCGTGTTGCCCCTACAATAGTTCTATTCTTCCTCTCGGCAACCCCATTCTGTTGTGGGTTATGAAGTGTCATCAACTCTCGTTTAATTTCTTCTGCTGCACAGAAGTCCTTAAACTCTTGAGAGGCATCTTCTCCACCATTATCGCTTCTCAAGGCCTTGATCTTCTTCCCTTATTATTTCTCGACCAAAGCTTTGAACTCACAAAACTTTGAGAAGGTTTGGTCCTTCTTCTGCATGAAATAAATCCAGCATTTACGAGAATAATCATCAATGAAAATCACATAATACCTTTGCTTCCTTGTGGTTTCCATCAAGAATGGTCCACACACATCAGTGTGAAGTCGCTCTAATATTTCTTATGCTCGACTGTCTCGATCATGAAATGAAGACTTGGCGTACTTTCCCAAGGTACAACCTTTGCATGTGTCAACTTGCTCAAGTTTACCTTTGGGAAGTCTTGTAGATATCTGTTGCATTATCTTCAAGGCCCCATGATGCAAATGGCCCAACCGCCTATGCCACAACTCACCAATGTCTTGGCTTTGCACCAATTATGCTTTTCGAACTCAATGTTGCATAATCATCTACCTCTAGTTTATAGAGATTCTTCACCCGAATCCCAATCCTCTTGGTCTGACCCGTGGCTATGTGTCTAAGGAACGTCTTTCCTTTACTGAAGACAACATCGTAGCCTTTGTCCTCCAACATCGCGACCGATACCAAGTTCTTCTTTAGTCCAGGCACATACTTCACATCTGTCAAGGTGAGAGGAGCTCCATGCTCCCTTTGAAAAGCAATCGTGCCCACTCCTGAAACACTGTACTTTTCATCGTCACCCATCTCTATGCGCATCTTGAGGTCTTTCTCCTCTAAGGTACTGGATAAACTTTTATCGCCGATCATGTGGAATGAGGCTCCACTGTCAAGATACCAAACACAACACACCATCGATGACACCATGCATGCGATGAGGGTAAAGTTCATTTCGCACTGAGAGGCTAATGCCTCACCTTCCGATCCTTTCGAGGGTCGCTTCTTGGACTTCTTCGATGGGCAATTAGTCGCATAATGTCCCATCTCGTGACAATTAAAGCATCTCACTTTAGACTTGTCAACCTTCTTCCCTCCATGAGAAGAATTTGATTTGGAATGGGAAGCCTTCCCCTTCCCTTTCGTTGCCTTACTTGCTAAGGCCAGATTTTCTTCATCATCATTCTTTGATGAAGAACCATCTCGTGTGCTCCGCCTGATCTCCTTCTGCATCAGATCCAACCACAGTCGTTCCCAATCCGGCAGTTTCTCCCTTCCATTCACAGAGTCTTGGTAGCTATTCCAACTCTTTGGAAGGCCGAGGAGAGCAAGGCTCACCATATCATCATCGGCATTAGTTATTCCCACACTGCTAAGCTCATCTTTGCAGGTGGTGAGCTTGTTCAGATATGTGGTAATAGTATCGCCCTTCTCCATCTTGATTCTTTGAAGCTTATCCTTGAGCATCAATTTCCTCTGGTCGTTACTGTTCTGGTAGAGGTCCTTGAATGTCTTCCACATTGAAAATGGAGTATCCTTCCCATGGAGACTCAAGACAATATGGTCTCAAGCTCCCTCAAGGATGATCTATCTTGCCTCTGCCACACACTTCTTCCATTCAGCCAACTCTTGTGCATTAGTTGAAGATGGCTTTTGGATTTCTTGATCAATGAATTCCTTCAAGTCATTGTCTTCTGGTACAACGTCCATGCTATGTAATTCGAGCTACCATCTAAGGCATGCTTGAGTCTCAAGCCATTGAACCCCATTGGCCAACCTTGAAGTATGATAAGAATTCGATTTGTGTACCTGCAACCCTGAACTTCAAACTTCGAATTCTCTCCTCAATATATTGTTCACAACTCTAATAACCTTTGCTCTGATACCATGTAGAAATTCTGACTATAGATTAACCTGATAATGCAATATAACTAAACCAACATACTTTAATCTACTTCTACAATCAATTTTGCGGAAGCTTAAAAGATTTGAGCAAGATCAAGTAGAATACATATAACTAGAAGTAGAACCAATACACATGAAACACAGAAGAATATTGTGGGGAAAGCCTCAGCTAAAAACCCCACTATCTGTATTATCATACAAGTGGAAATATATCAGGATTACACAAAGCCTTAGCTCTCACAGCTAGCCAGCTCTCAATACAATCCCTCACAGATGCTCACAGACAAAATACATTGCTCATATGCCTTCTCCTCTGCCCTCCAAGCTCATATTTCTTTGCGTAGTTTCTCCTAGGTGATCATGCTCTTACCAAATGTAACACTGATCACTCACACTGATCTCACACCCTATAAAATTGTGCAATACTCAAGGAATGAATTCCTTCTGCATGCATGAGTTTTGCTTATAGGAAAACTCATGCAACTGATATACATTGTCCCTGTCTTTAATCTCAACTGGGTCTTTCTCTTAATAGACATGCATGAATCTTTAGTTGTCTGGAGTGCACTGGTTGGATGCATGCATGCATTAACTAACTGAACTCACAATTAGTTCCTCAAACAGTTTGGAACTAATTTAACTAGACTTAACTCAGTAAACTGAGCTAACTAATTACAACTCAAATATAACTCAATCTTATCTCCTTAATTAAGGGATAATTGTTGCATAACTTCACAAAGACTTCTAGCTTGAATTTATTCAACTAATTAACTCAAGATGAATTAATTAATTATTTTTCAAGCAACTGGTGAGACTAAATTTGAATTTTAATTCAAGGACAAATTAAAATTGGAATTTTCTTGTTGCCACATTTCAACACCAAATTCTGGCTAATCGCCTGGTAGTAGCAAGGAAACACCTGCAGTTGAAGCTATGGACTCTAATAAGTCCAAACGATCATTTTCCATATGTTTGTTGTTATGAATTTTTTGTCTCATTCTCTAATTTAGCAATCTATTTTTGGCCTCAATGGCCTAGACTTAGTTCTCAATTTCATAGTCTCAGTTTCATAGTCAATTTGCTTACTATTAGTAACTAGTTTATATGGCTGATATTAAAGCTTCAATTTTGCATATGGTCTAGTTTCCCTAGCGACAGACCAAATTGAACATTCTCATGTTTTGTAAATTTTCTTGAGTCTAAAAAGAAATTTAACCTTTACCCCACCCATACACACACATATATATATGAAGATAAATTACCCTAGAAATTTGTTATTGTCCCAAAAAGAATGATGGATAACCCTATTTTCAACCCAAAAATCATTTTCAATATAGAAAACAATGTTGAATAGAAAAGGAAGAGTCACCACTAGCTTTGATACTATGTTGAACTTATCGCAAATCTATGATGAACTATTCAAAAAACCCTAATCCAACATAAATTTTGACTAAAAATATCACATAAAAAATGTGAACCTGCGAACAAGAAACATTGTTCCCTTAGGAAAAAAATCAATTGCTAATGAATCCATGACAGTTATACGAATAATTCATAAAGTGTGGCACCTTCTCCCATGAAGGCGTTATGGGTTAATGTGAATGGCTAGGTAGTCCTTAGTCATCTAGAATAATAGAATAATATAAAATAAAGATATTAAACCATAATCTAGTATTACGAAGACACAATAACAAACGACGAGAAGATTAGCATCATTTCAACATCATTGTGCTCTTATATATATCACTGTCAAAAAGATGAATCAAAGCATCCTCAAAAGGAAATACTTATCACAAACTTTCTAGCCCATGCTCTTAGCAAATCTTAATGTTGAAGAAGATGATAGATTCAACGGAATATGCAAAGTGAGTGGTTGAAACAAAATGGGAAATCACAAAAAAAATGTTTAGAGAATGGTTGTCAATGCTTTTAACACTAGACACATTGACATCAAGTCCAAGTGCATTTGGCATAACTTTTATCTAATATTTCAAGTTCAACATATTTAAGTATATTGATTTAAATCAAACACATATTTCTGATGCAAATAGGAATGTCATTACCCTCAAATATTCTAATTTATTTATTTGATTAAAACGACATCACGAAATATTCCATAAATTACATTATTGTTCTTGATTATTCTAATTAAACTATCTCTTATAAGTAATCACTTAACATAAATGAATTTTATAAACTTATTAAGGAAAAGTTGAAAATAAAAACGTTATTTAAAAAATTAAAAACATATTAATACAAAATTTTAGAAAATTATATATTATAGAGTTTATTACCAAAAAAAATGAAAATAAATAATAACTACATATTTTATAAACAATTATTAATACAATGCAAATAAATACTGTATTAGTTAAAGAAATTTTCAACTAATAGAACAAAAATATTAAGAGTAAATTATCACACTTAAATTGTGAAGAATATGTTTTTCCTATATCATATTTAGAATTAATATAATTACCATAACATGTTTTATTTATTCTAATATTTCAAAAATATATATGCTTACTTTTCAAAACATAAAATCTAATAATATTTTTTTTAATTCCCACATTTCAAAAAATATAATTACATTTCCCCACTTGCCATTTAAATTGAAATTGAAATTCACATTATACAATATATATATGGTTACTTTTCAAAACCTAACCTCTAATAACATTTTTTTTAATTCCCACATTTCCAAAAGTATAAATACCTTTCCACACTTGCCATTTGAATTGAAATTGAAATTCACATTATGCATTGTAGTTTTATGGAACATATTTGGAAGAAAACCACATCAAAAATAGCACATTTCCAAAAATATAATTACATTTCCCCACTTGCCATTTAAATTGAAATTGAAATTCACATTATACAATATATATATATTGTTACTTTTCAAAACCTAACCTCTAATAACATTTTTTTAATTCCCACATTTCCAAAGGTATAAATACCTTTTCACACTTGTCATTTAAATTGAAATTGAAATTCACATTATGTATTTTTTAATTCCCACATTTCCAAAAGTATAAATACCTCTCCACTTGCCATTTGAATTGAAATTGAAATTCACATTATGCATTGTAGTTATGGAACATATTTGGAAGAAAACCACATCAAAAGTAGCATGAATACAAATTGTATTTTTTAAAATTAATTATGCTGGTTGGTTAGTTAATAATTATTTAAATTAAATAATAAAAAATTATTAATATTTTTAAAAATATCCAAAATGTAATATTAAAAAAATTTATATTAATTTAAAATTATTTTAATTTTAGATTTATAAATTATGAAATAAATTTAATTGATTGATACATATATTTTTTTAAATATGAATAATAATTTTAAATTTATAAATCATGAAATAAATTAAATGATTATAAAATTTATACATATATTTATTATTGATATTTAATAATTAAATTAATATTAAAAAGATATTTTATTTTATTTAATTTTATTATTTATTTTTTAATTAATAAAGCATAATCTAATTTATAGATAAAATAGAATTTTTACTAGAATATAATTTCAAATCAAACTATAGTTTTTTATTATTAAAAATATATTTTTAAATGTATAAATAAATTTAGCACCCTACAAAATCAATAGAATACTAAAATTCGCAGTTGTCTATAACGCGACTTTTTGAAAGCCTTTCTGGTGGGTTTTTCCGGTCAAAATCCGGCAGCATTTTATTGGAATCCCAAGTTTGATAGCTATTTTCTGCACAATCAAAGTGTCCCAAGGGTTTTTCAAGGTGCTAAATCCAAATATGCAGTTAAAAAACCATTTTAACTGCAACAAATCAAGATTTAAACTCAATTTCTTCCGCCGGATTAGTCACCGGAATCTCCAAAAAGTCGCATTATAGACAACTCCCTAAAATTCTACCTATTAAACAATTTAAACTCAAATTATTTAAAATCTCTAACCTATTAGGTTTAAAATTAACTAATTTAAACTTAAATTATTTAAAATCCCTAACCTATTAGGTTTAAACTTAAATTATTTAAAATCCCTAACCTATTAGGTTTAAAATTAACTAGAAAACCGAAATATCCAGATTAAAAAAACAAAACAAACCATTTCATCTGCAACAACTCTTAATAATACTCCAATAAAAAGTTCTAAAAAGTTCTCTTCGTGTTAACTTTGTCCCGAAGTCTAATCCATCGTTTGACCAAATCCATATTCGACTATTCTAAATTTCTGAAACCTCCGGAGATAATCACTTCTTCATTAGATTTAACAGATAAATGAAATGTAAAAGGCAGGTGAGGGGTTTTCTGGATATTACTCGAGTGTAGAAAGCTTTGCATAGTTTCCTTTTAAACAATTTCAAACCATCTATCAGTTTGGAATGGGAATGGAAAGCCTGCCGAAATCTAGATAATAAAGAAATTTCTCTTTATCAAATTTGATTGATCAAACATAACATAAGAGGTAAACAACAAAAACTGCTGACACTAATTTGGAATTAATTTTCTTCAAGCGCGAGAACATCAAAGACACTATCATATACCTGTCTTCCTTGCAAACATTTTTTTCCAATAAACATATATTCCTTCTCTGTAAACTTTTATATTATAGACTTCTCAACCACGGTAAAAATGTGCATGTCTAGTAAAAATTTAATTACATTTATACTAAAATGAGTCTGTACCAAATTCATTTTAATAAAAATCATTATAACATAATATTTTTTTCAAGATATGAAATCCAGAGCTAACAATGAAATGAATTGATTTCTTATGTTACCACTTCAACCAATTCATTCATGCATAATTATTGTAATGGCATTAGATATGGCACAACCATTATGAAAAGTGACTCTTAACAGCCACTTACAGCAACTGGCGAGCTCCATACATTATTGTCAATTTGAATCAACCAATGATCATTACAGTGATTTTACATGCTTGTTTATCGGCAATCTTGCAATATAAATTGCAAATGCTCAAATTTATATATACAAGAAAACCAATTATATTCTCAAACCTTACTCAAATATCGATACCGCACCATCCCAGCTGCAGGACGCCACCACTGAAGGTATTAGAGGATGGTAAACAACATCTGTACATGCATGCCCATGTGCTTGTATCCGTCTTAAGACTTTTGATGATCTATAACTATAGAAGTAAATATACCCATCAGCAGAACCCGTGACCAGCAGCTCACCATCATGACTGAAGTTGCACCGAATTGGAAAGCCTGAAACTTCATGCTTTTCGAACCGTTTGTATTTGTTTAACTTAAATGGTGGATTGGATGAGAATATTGCAATATAGTTGCCATTTGATTGGGCAACAAAATTAGCTTCAACTGGATGATAGCGTATGCATGGACAAGTATATGCTTCCACATAGACCTAATAAAGCACATGTTATATTTCAGGACACGCTGGTTACAAGTTAAGGTTGCAAATTAAGCTCCCTTGCATACAAAATGTCGATCTTAATCTACAGTTTTGAAATTGATTCAAAATATATAGATTCCTGATATTCGATAAACCAATCCATCATTTTTCACATTACTAACAAATAAAAACCAAATCTACAACTACACAAACATTGTAAGCTATATTCGAAATGGTATAAACTAAAGGTGCGTGAAGGGAAACCATAGTTTTCACTACGTACTTGATTTGATAAAGGAACTTGAGTCCAAAAATCCCACACAACAATAGACTTCTCGCTGGAATTTGTCTGGGAAATATCGCAAGAAGATGCAAAATGCTTCCCATCATAACTAAAGTCTATATCCAAGATTGGGCCAAGCCCTCTCAAGTATTCATGGGCCACCTTGTTGGCTCTAATGTCCCAAAGCCTTAAAGAACCCTTTGATCCACCAGACAAAAATAAGTCAGACTCACGAGGATGAAACTTTAAAACACTTACAATTTGGTCGTCAGAAAACACTTGTATTTGACTACCAGTCTCCACATCTGTCAGTCGAGAAGTTTTGTCATATCCACCGGTGAGAAGATGAAGTCCTTGTTTTGACCACTGAACATCTTTTATGGCTGCATTATGATAGTTTATCAGACGAGCCTTCTGCTGGCCCACTCCGTTCCAAACATTCCAAATGTAGGTTATATGATCCATTCCTGCCGAAGCAAGCAGATGTCCTGAACAACTCCAAATTATTAATAACTTTCCAGGGATATTCAAACAACAGTATTATTTGCTAAAAGTGATTTCTATTACTCAGATTCTGCTATAACCAATCTCCTCTGCATAGATGTAAGTCTATGTTAATGAAACATTGAGATTTCTAATTAGAACTAGCCCCATAAAGGATAGATGGGAAGCTCAGATTGCAATCCTATTAACCTACCAAGAACACTCGTAGGCAATATTGGCATTGATGTCGAGATTAAACTGATTGATTAATGTCGATAAATGTTATTGATGTCACTAAGCACATTGGTGATCATTTATGTTGAATGGAAAGTGTACACAAATATTGAATGTTGAATATAAGAGGCTGAAAGTGATGTAAAGTGCAAAGGCTATGCTAATCAATGTGAAGGTTAAACATTGAGATAAAAGCTGAAATTTGTTTTGTCTCTTGTAATTAACACTGAATGAATTGTTAATTCAGCTCTATTTTTTTATTACAAATAATTTTTTGAACTGAAAATGAAAAGACAAGCTTATGAGCCGTTTTGGAAATCCAAGAGACTATGCTTCATTTCATATTCCTCCAAAGAATACAAACAGCGAAGAGAGTTTGTTCATAAAACATACAATGTAGAATGAAACTTGTCATCTTCTTTTTGAATGGAAGTGGTCGGCATCAGAGAAACAATTAGCAGTAGCAGAAGAGAAAAAGAGTGAAGAAAAGAAGCAGTTCAGCAGAAAACTTGACAGCAAAACTGGATATGAGGTAACTAGTGTTTGTGACTTGAGAAATTTTTGTTTTTTTCTATGTTGCAGTGTGAAAAAGAACATGTTATAGCATGTTGAAGTAGGAGCCTCCTGCAGGTTGTAACCCGCCGAAAACTAGTGGGAGTTGAAGCTTCCTTTGAGATAAGAGCCTCTTGTAAGTTGGACCCTACAAAAATCTGATGTAAAAAAGAGTAGCAGCTTGCCTTCACATCACTTTCAGCCTAAAGTTCGTGATTTTCTCCCTTCGGGGTTTCCACTTATATCTAGTGTCTTCATGTGTTTAATTCTTGCATGTTGTGTGAATGCTTTGAATTCTTGGTAAACAAATCTGCAAACCTCTCCTTGAAATCTGCAAAAGAAATTCAATAACTATTGAACACAAGCATAAATCATTGACTGCATAAAAAGAAGATTAAGTTGAGCAAAAATAAAGAATTAAATCACTGATTCACCGCCCGCCCCCCGCCCCCAACACACCTCAGTAATTTCCTATCTTAAATATCAATTGGTATCAGAGTGAGTTCCTTCAGTAGTAGTCTAACTCGAAGGAGGTCCTAAATAAGTAAAATGGCTAGTCAATAAGGTTGCTCAACAAATAAAGCCTCTCTATTTACTGATACAAACTATGTCTTCTAGAAAGTAAAAATGAAAACATATTTAATGTCTCTAGGAATAGAAGTTTGGTCTGTTGTGTTGATGGGATATAAAGAACCAAAGGAAACAACTAGTAACAAAGATGTTAAACTAAAATTTATAGCTAATGCAAAAACTATGAATGCACTTCTGAGTGGTTTATGTGAGTCTGAATTTATCAAAGTAATGCATTGTGAGACAACTAAAGATATTTGGGATAAATTACAAAATATTCATGGAAAAAATAAAAAGGTGAAGATGGCCAAATTACAAGTGTATAAAACTCAGTTTAAGACGTTAAAAATGAATGAAGATGACGATATAGCTAAATTCTTTTTAAGAGTTGATGAAGTTGTGAATATCATACTGGATCTAGGTAAAACAAACAACGAAAGTGTAATAGTTCAGAAAATTTTAAGGTCATTACCTTTTAAATTCAATCATAAGGTTTCAGCTATAAAACAAAAAAACAACTTTTGATGCTTTGAACAGAGATCAATTATGTGGCTCTTTGACAGTATATGAAATGAGAATTCCAAAAGGGAAGGCAACCAGTAGATAGGCAGTTTTCAAGGCAGACAAACCCATAGAAGAAAATGAGCAGTCATGCCCAGGTTCTAATGAAGAATAAGCAAAATTCGTCTAAAGGATGAAAAAAGGCACAAGTAAGTATAAAAGAAAACATCCATTTAAGTGTTTTAATTGCGGAAGAGTGGGACACTATGCATCAAAATGCCCTTTTAAGAAAGAGGAAAAGCAGTTTAAAGGAAAAGAGAACAACAAGTCTAACAAAATGCAGAAAGAGAGACAATTCAAAAAGAAAATTTTCTATGCTCAAGAAGATAGTAATGGATCTGAAAGTTCTAATGAATCCTCTAGTGAAGATAGAACAAGTGAATTTATACTAATGGCCTTGGATGAACTTGAAAATGATTGCCAGGAATATGAAGAAGAAGAGGAAAGTGAGGTAAACCTTGAAGGGGAGTTAATCAATGCCCTAGATGAAATATAAAGGCTTAAACTAAATAATAGAGTAGAAAGAGATCCTATTAAAATATGTAAAGGAAGAATCAAAGTCAAAAGACATTATCAAGTTGACAGTTGAACTTGAAGAAGCAAAGAAGGTGGAAGACATTTTACTGCAGTAGATAAAAGAGAAAAACCAGAAGTGTCAAAGACTGGAGGAAGAGGTGGTATGTCTAAAGAAAAAACTAGAGAAAATTCAGACTGAACTAAGCATAAATATTCAACAGATAAAAGGATCTGAAAAACTGGATGTGATATTGAATTCTCAGAGGTTTCCACTCATAAGGACAAGGTTAGGTTATGAAGGAGAATCTAGTAAATCTAAGGCAGAGGATAAAAAGACAATCACCTTTGTTAAAGCTGCTAGGAGAGTAGATGACAACTCACATCAATCTAAGAATAAAAATTTGAACAACACTTCAACATCAATTGAACAACTGAAAGAAACACTCTTGGTGTAGTACAGAAAGCAAAAGAAATGGACAATCAATACACAACCTATCAAAAACCTCACTTCTTCAGAAGACAAGGTCATCAAATGTCAAGTTGTTTAAATTCGCAAACAACATCCACTGACAGGTACAAATATTTGTTTTATAGATATTGTTATTGTTGTATAAATTTTGGACATAAAGCCATAAATTGTACAGCTTATGTCAAAAGAATTGATTTTGGAAATTTTAAAATGAGAAAGAATGGATTCACAAACGTTAAAACAAATATGAATCTAAATAAAAATGCATTTGCTCCACTCCTTTATATCACTGAATGTTTCTATTTTCAGAACTTTGGGCACAAGTCATATGAATGTAAACTTAAAGACAATAGATTAACATCTCAGAATATGTATAAAACAATTGGGTGCATGCAATGAAGAAAGAAGGTAGAAAAAAAGAAACATGACAAGTGTGGCTTAGTTCTGTACGCTCAAGATCAAAATAATACATGGTATGTGGACAATGGTTGCTCTAGACATATGACAAGAGATAAAAGCAAGTTTGTTTCCCTGGATGAAAACGAAGCTGGAAATGTCACATTTCATAATGAAGAAATAGGTAGAATTAGAGGAAAGGGTAGAGTCAGTGTGAACAACAGAAGAGGAAAAGCTCAAGATGTATTGTTTGTAGATGGTCTAAAACATAACTTGTTGAGTGTAAGTCAGATGTGTGACAAACGCTGTGATGTTCTTTTTCGAGCTCAAGACTATGAAATCAGGTCAACATCTACAGGGAACGTTCTGGCTAAAGGAGTTTGAACTGGTTATAATGTATATATCTTGAAAGAAGAGAATGAGGAATGATAAATCAGCAAACAAGATGAATCCCGACTATGGCATAGGAGATTGGGGCATCTCAACCTTGATCACATCATCAAACTCAGCAAGAAGAAAGTAGTCAGAGATCTACCAACAATAAAAAGGCCTCAAAACACTATCTACAAGTCATGTCAAATGGACAAACAAACATGAACATCATTCAAAGTTAAAGATAAACTATCAAGCAATAAGCCCTTGCAGCGAGTTTATATGGATCTATGCGGGTCTTCCAGAACAAAAGCAGCAGGAGGAGAACAAGATTTCATGCTGGTAATAGATGACTATTCAAGATTAACATGGGTGGCATTTCTCATAAATAAGTCAGAAGCATTTGAGAAATTTAAAACATTTAAGGCATTGGCAAAAAATCAAACGAGGTGCAAGATAAAGTGCATAAGGTCAGACATAGGAAGTGAATTTATATTGGATGAGTTTGCAGACCTATGTAAGGAATTTGGGATAAAACAACAATATATTATTGCCAACACACCACAATAAAATGGAGTCGCATAGCGACAAAACAGGTTTGTTCAGCAAATAGCCAGAGCCATGATGCAAGAAATAAACATTGCTCAAGCCTACTAGGCAAAAGCAGTGCATACAGCAGTACATATTCTCAATAAGGCACATCTTAAACCAAATTGTGATAAGACACCATATGAACTATGGCATGGGAAACCAGCAACAATCAAACATTTAAAGTATTCGGGAGTAAATGTTATATCAAAAATAATGATGAAAAGTTGGGAAAGTTTGATGCTCGATCTGATGAAGGAATACTTTGGGATATTCGTCAAAAAGTAAGGGATACAGGTGTTATAATAAAACACTGCATAAGATTGTGGAATGCATAAATGTAAAGTTTGATGAAGGGCTACCCAATAAGAACAAAACACAAGTTTTATCAATCCTCCAAACCATCATCATCATATCAATAAGGAGAATGAAGTACAAGATGAAGAATTAGAAGATATTGAGACTCGTCCAAAAGGGCCTTCAAGATACACTCAAAAGAATCACCCTGAAAATCAAATTATTGGAGATAAAAGTGAAGGAATACAAACAAGGAAGCAACTAGCAGAAAAATCTGAGCAAGTGTATATAGCTATGTTGTCACAGATAGAGCCAAAGAACATTGAAGAGGCAAGTAAAGACAAAAGTTGGATAGATGCTATGAACGAGAAGTTAGACCAAATTGAGAAGATCAAGACTTGGAAACTAACACCAAGGCCTGTCGGAAAGAATATTATTGGCACAAAATGGGTATTCAAAAATAAGATGAATGAACAAGCTCAAATGTTAGAAACAAAGTCAGACTCATCTATAAGGGTTACTCACAAGCAGAAGGACTTGATTATGAAGAGACCTTTGCACCAGTCGCGAGATTTGAAGCAATCAGGGTGTTTTTGGCCTTTGCGTGCTACCATGAGTTCAAGGCGCATCAAATGGACGTGAAGTCTACTTTCCTAAATGGTGATCTTGAGGAAGAAGTCTATATGGAACAACCTAAAGGTTTATCATTGACAGATAAGCCTAATTACATTTGCAGGTTAAAGAAAGCACTCTATGGTCTTAAACAAGCACCTCGGGTGTGGTACTTTAGACTAGAAAAGTACCATAAAAAACAGGGGTTCAAGAGAGGAAGAGTTGATAGTAATCTATACATTAAGGCTGATAAATATGAGTTATTGATTATAGTTGTGTACGTGGATGATATTATGTTTGGCAACAATAAGCATCATCTAGTAGAATGGTTTGCATCATCTAGTAGAATGGTTTGTTGAAGAGATGAAGACCGAGTTAAAAATGTCTATAATTGGAGAACTTACCTTCTACATAGGGCTCCAGATCCTAGAAAACCCTAGAGGCGTATTCATTTCTCAAGAGAAATATCTAAGAGATATGTTGAAAAGATTTCAAATGGAATATTGTAAACATGTCTCAACCCCCATGACTACGGGATGTAGCTATGTGCAGATGATGAATCACCTGATGTGGATCAAAAGCAATATAGATCTATTATAGGAAGTCCGTTATACCTAACAGCTTCTCGACCGGATATAATGTTGGCAGTCGATTTAATAGCAAGGTATCAATCAGCGCCCAAACAAAGCCATTTGTTAACAATGAAAAGAATATTCAGGTACTTGAAGGGGACTACAAGGTATGGTCTATGGTATCCGAAAGGTAAGGATTTCACTTTGACAGCGTAAACAGATGCAGATTGGGCGAGTTGTGTGGATGACAGAAAAAGTACAAGCAATGGTGCATTTTACCTAGGAGAATCATTGGTGGCATAGCTAAGCAAAAAACAAACATCAGTGTCTCTACCTACTGTAGACGCTGAGTACATAGCAAATGTAGCCAATTGCACTCAAGTATTGTGGATGAAACAAACACTGCAAGACATGAAGGTAAATTTTAATGAACCTATATCTATAAAGTGTGACAATACAAGTGCAATACGCATTTCACAAAATCCTGTGTTCCATTCAAAGACTAAACATATCCCTATAAAGTACCACTTTCTCAGAGAACAAGTGGTTGAGAAAACAATGAAGATGGAGTACATACCCGCAAGGGAACAAATAGCAGACATATTTACAAAACCCTTGCTAAAAAACCATTTGAATATTTGAGAAACAAGCTAGGGATAGTACCTACAGACTCTCTTCACTAATCTGACTTCAAAAGGAGAACCTAGAAGACTGCAAAGTATATGAAATTGAGCACGATCTAAGGGAGAGATTATAGGAGCAAGGAGTAATGAAGAGTAACACAAAGCTTATGATCATGACAAGAATTTGAAGCAGTTAAAGAAGTAAAAAGAACAAAAGCATCATCAAAGTGGGAAATCAAGTCACGTTCCCTGGGAGCTATCAACATCAATCAAGTTCACCATTCAAGAGTCCATTCTTCAATGAATTATTTTTTTTCACATGTATATATCTGATGCATAAACTTGTAAATAATTTTTTGCAAGTAGACACAGTACTAGTGTTGCTAACACAAATGCATATCTATTCAAATCATGTTGAAAGTTAAGCATAACTTATTGTATAATTGCATCATCAATTTTTCTCTAAATTCTTCATTCTCTAAATGTTGCATCATTAAACATCTAGTGTATAAAATCCTGAGAGCCATCCAAGATATTTCCATTGAAGCAGAGGAGCAGACTATATATGTTTATGTTTGGTTTATAGATGCATTCATCATGAAGCATCATGAGATCTACATCGGAACCTAATCATTGGCAATCTCCATGTGAAGAGTTCTATTCCAGCAACTAAACAAATATTGTACCAATTTCACTGCATCACTAGGATTACTTTAAGTCCTTCAGCGCCGTTATTTTGAACACAAAGATTTGGATGCGAGAAGAGTTAAAGTATATGTATTCTCAATAAAAATAACCTCTTGAAAAATACCAGCGATATAGTTGAAGATGAAGATCAGATAAGGATTATCATCTCATGAGGTTGCGAATGAAAAATCAATACTTCAAAAGCTTATAGCTATTCTAAACCATAGCATTCAAATTCAAATAGAACATGCAATTCTTGGGCATTCAAATATATATATATAAAGTTCAAGAAATCTTGCACAGTAATTGGGTTGCAACAAGTTATATGAGACAACAACAAAGTGTTTTGGCGATTGCGATTTGTCAAAGTTCATCATCAAAAGAGGTACAGACCGTCCTTTCTTAGAGAACAACGTGCGCAGCATTTGGTTTCAGATTTTGCAAGGGCTGGCACGCCTGAACAATCAAAGATATTGTCAAATCAGAGTTGCACAACATTTGCTTTCAGATTGTTCAAGGGTTGGCGAGCACCAGAAAATTTTGGGCCTCCACCAATCTACAACCAAAGTCCACCAAACTAGCACCCATATAAAGCACCAAGCGAGGATCCCACTGCCAAGACGAGAGGTTATAGTGCTGATGCTCAACGTGTGGAAAACATGTGAACTCCTCCTTGGCATCGACATGTGGGCAATGGGTGGAACTCTTCACCGGCTGGAACTCTTCACTTGCTACCAACTATTTCGAAGTTCTTGCATGGCACGTCAATGGTGTAAGATTTGGTATGTCATTGGTACTCCTCATAGCAAGAAGGAAATGGGAATCATAAAAGAATTGTGCTCTCAGAACGAATTTTATGAATAGCGGCAAGATATGTAACGCAAGAAAAGGAAACCTGAATGGAGCAGAAATGTTAGGAGTCATACAACCTAATAATAAGTGTTGACAATCCCTTATATAGTATGGACAATGTAAATATCGATGGGTTATCTGTCAGGTGTTATATACGTTACCTCGAGCTCATGCGTGAAACGTTACAGTGGCCAGGTCATGAACCAGCAGCGTTATTATTTCGTGATACGTTACAGTAACTAGTTCATGTGTGATACAGTGATCCAGCTCATGTGTGATACAGTGGCTAGCTCATCTGTGATACGTTATAATGGCTAGATTATGAAGCAGTGTTATTATTGCAGAGGAACATTATTATTTTGAGCAACCTTTTTATTTATTGCAACGAAAAATACATAACTAGCTGGCAGGTGTGGAGAGAATGCATAAAGGTAGCAAGTATGTATTATTCTTGGATGAACGCCTTTCAGCGTGATTCCTAGAGGCTTAACCTATTTCCCTCTATGGCCCATGAAGCAGAGAGCAGCAGTAGCCATGGCAGACTTAGCAATCTCCTTCACCAACCAAGAAAGTCCTCCCTCAGAAGATACGAACAATAATAGCCAAAACCAGGCTTCTAATGCCCAGGAAGAGGATCGATTCCTCCCTAGTGCGAACATAAGTCGAATTATGAAGAAGGCAGTTCTTGCCAACGCCAAAGTCGCAAAGGACGCCAAGGACACCATCCAAGAATGCGTCTCTGAGTTCATCGGTTTCATTACCAGCAAGGCAAGCGACTAGTGCCAACGACGTTGTTTAACAAAGCAAACACTCATTTTTAGGATCTTGACACGAGTTTCAATAGAATCTGAATGTCAATTTTGTCGCTTGGATATATTTGCCTTGTTTTTGCAATGATGTTAAGATGCTTGGTGACAGAGGTTCACTGCGAACAATAACTGCCAACGACATCGTTTAACAAAGCGAAAACTGCAGTTTTTTTTGTTCTCTTGACACGAGCTCATGGCACTATTACATAGTATTTTGTCACGCCTCCTGTACTTCCCTATGACATACCTTGAAGTGCCTGAAACATGATAATTATACAGTATACTCATCCATGTATACAGCTCATGAAACCCTAAAATGAGAGTCATCACTCTTATGAAGCTCAAAACCGCGATGATCGCTTGTTGCACCTAGTTAAGCCAGCAATGGCATCGCTCTATTCCTTCTCATACTTGCGATGGTCCCAGAAAGGAAGTTTTCGCAAAGAGGATAAGAAGCTTCGTGATCTAGAAGCTTCTAGAGCGGCGAGCTGGAGGAAGTTTCGCATAGATGAAGTCGAATCCTCCTAATTTGACCTCTTAGTCTCATCCCTATGAGCTACCTCCTTGAGATGTGGGCCTAATCCTATCTTTGGCGAAGGCCTAACTCCCACTCCCAGCCTATAAATTCCCCCTCTACCATTCCCAAATGGTTGATCTATGTCCATTTGCACCCCTATGTTGAGCTTGTGCTTAGAGGTTATTCATTAGACTTGGAGAAGGAGTGTTGGAGAGTTTCTTGGCTTGGACTTGGATTACCACTCAAGGAGAGCCTTTCAACATCAAGGTTATTGTTGTAAGCTTCTCCTTTATTCTTTAAATAATAATAGAGTTGTTGGTTCATCTTCCCAAAGTATATATGTTCATGTATGTATTGGTTTGGCATTCCTTGATCAGCTAAATAGGTTATTGTTGGTTTTGGTATGCTTTGTTGTCTCTTGGTCACTTGTGCAGGTACATAAGCGCTAGAAGAAGCAAGAACAAATCTGCGACACAAGCGATTCGAGGATCTCAATAATGGAAATCAGATTAGCATCAGAACAAAGTAGGCCCTCTCTCTTGTTCTACTTTTCAATTATAATCTAGAAAAATGTCTAATTGATTGTCCCTTCAGTGGCTAGACCCACTCATTGGGCTAGAGGGATTGTCTCTGTCCGCAAAGAGGATTAACCTTGTCAACAGCGATACTTGGTTATATTCACCTTGGTTTGCATTTATTTATGAGGTAATAGACTTATGCCACCACTAGACCGAATTTAAGTCACCAATGTTCCTTAGTAAATACCACAGCATATTGTATGTCATGATTTCGTTGCCTATATTCGCTTTGGAAAAGGTATGGAAACCCGAGTTCAAGTCACCAACCTTCTTTAATAAATGCCACCACATAGTGTATGCCATGATTTCGTTGGTTACATTCACTTTGGAAAAGGTATGGTTTCAGCATTGTTGGCATACAACTCAACCATTTGTTGAGTAATTAAAGCATTTGGTGGATCATTTTTGTGCTCTGTTAAAGCATTTGGTGGATGATTTCATGAAGAAATTTTGCTGCAAAAGAAACTCGGCCAGGTAAAAAGTGAGGAGAGGTTCACACCTCCTGAAGCTGTCATTTGAGGAATTTGTTTGGCTTTCTTACAACACTTCTAAGATAGCTCGTTGCCTTTTGTGGTTGTCCAAAGTTGCAATAAAACCAAATTTCAACTCTAATTAGAGAAGGTTTAGGGCTTATTTTGCATATTGTTTTGAAGTAAGATTCCTTCATGACCTAACTAAGAGACCTATCTAAGCAAAGGTGAAGCCTCAATTGTGGTAGGTCTGAATGGGAATTATATAGGAGCAGCGTCATTGTGGGGATTTAAAGTTTCGTTGGAGCTGCCCTCTTGAACACTTGTGCAGACTTAAATCTTTATCAGAGTTTTTTTTTAACACCTTTTTAGACTCAAAACATTGTTGAAGCGGCATTGTTGAAGAGATCTTTGAAGACACTTTTTAGAGCATTCCCTTAAGACAGCTATGGAGCTTTGAAATAAGATTGGAAACCACTGAAGCAACCTCATGAGACCGACCTGAAGCATATGTTAAAGATTTTTTTTGCAGTCATTGGAGATCTTGGAGCAGTCCTTTGGCAGATACTTGTTAAAACTGATTGGAAAAACATGTTCTTAAAGACCCTTAAAGACTTAGAAAAGAAACATTGTTGAAGTCCTTATGACGTAGCCTTATAGAAGTTTACTTGAAGCTAAATTCATTGAGCCTTCTCATGCCAAGCAAGTCTTTGAAAGGATTACTGTGTTACTAAGGCTTGAGACTCATTTGAAACAAATGACAATAAAATATTGGAATCTACAGTGTGCTCTTTCTATGATTGCAGAATATATAATTCAGGATGGTTACACAAAGTGTTCTCTCAATAGTGCTTTATAGTATTTTACAGAGTGTTCTCTCAACAATTTGTTGCACTGCTCTTTTAATGTTTATATGTCATATAGAGTAGAGTTCATTTTGGAGTGGCATTCATTCAATGATAGTGTCAACATTGTTTATGCAAAACAAGACATTGCACGTTATAGATCATTAATCAAATGATGACAGCTACACTAAGGATGCTTTTACAAGCTACAAGATATCTATAACCCCTTGCCATTGATGTCGAAGGGGGAGGTAAGCATAGGTTATGGGCAGCAATGAGAAACACGCAGAGGTTATGGGAAGCAATGAGAAACAAGCAGAGGTTATGGCCAACAAGAAGAAATATCTTTCAAGACAAAAGGAGGACGAATGAATTTCCATCAATGCCAACGGAGGATATTGTTGGCAATATTGGCATTGATGTCAAGATTAAGTTGATTGATTAATGTCGATAAATGTTATTCATTTCACTAAGCACATTGGTGATAATTTATGTTGAATGGAAAGTGTACATAAATGTTGAATGCTAAATATAAAAGGTTGAAAGTGATGTAAAATGCAAAGGCTATACTAATCAATGTGAAGGTAACATTGAGACAAAAGTTGAAATACATATATTTGTTTGAACATAAAATGTAGATAATCCAGATATGTTTTGTCTCTTTTAATTAGTACTGAATGAGCTGTTAATTCAGCGCTATTTTTTTATTACAAATACTTTTCTGAACTAAAAATGAAAAGACAAGCTTGTGAGCAGTTTTGGAAGTCTGAGAGACTAAGCAAGTCTTTGAAAGGATCACTGTGTTACTAAGGCTTGAGACTCATTTGAAACAAATGACAAATAGAATATTGGAATCTACATTGTGCTCTTTCTATGCTTGCAAAATATATAATTCAGGATGGTAACACAAAGTATTCTCTCAATAGTGTTTTACAATATTTTACAGAGTGTTCTCTCAACAATATGTTGTAAACCTCTTATAATGTTTATATGTCATACAGAGCAGCGTTCATTTTGGAGTGGCATTCATTCAATGATAGTGTCAACATTGTTTATGCATAACAAGACATTGCACGCTATAGATCATTAATGAAATGATGATAGCTACACTAAGGACACTTTTACAGGCTGCAAGACATCTATAACCCCTTGCCATTGATGTCAAAGGGGGAGGTTAGCATAGGTTATGGGCAGCAATGAGAAACAAACAGAGGTTATGGGAAGCAATGAGAAACAAGCAGAGGTTATGGCCAACAAGGAGAAATATCTTTCAGGACAAAAGGAGGACAAATGAGTTGCCATCAATGCCAAAAGGGGATATTGTTGGCAATATTGGCATTGATGTCAAGATTTAGTTGATTGATTAATGTCGATAAATGTTATTGATGTCACTAAACACATTGGTGATAATTTATGTTGAATGGAAAGTGTACATAAATGTTGAATATAAAAGGTTGAAAGTGATGTGAAGTGCAAAGGCTATGCTAATCAATGTGAAGGCTAAACATTGAGACAAAAGTTGAAATACATATATTTGTTTGAACAGAAAATGTAGATAATCCAAATATGTTTTGTCTATTGTAATTAGTACTAAATGAGTTGTTAATTCAACTCTATCTTTTTATTACAAATAATTTTCTGAATTGAAAATGAAAAGACAAGATTATGAGCAGTTTTGGAAGTCCAAGAGACTATGCTTCATTTCATATTCCTCCAAAGAATACACACAGCCAAGAGGGCTTGCTTATAAAACATACAATGTGGAATGAAACTGGTCATCTTCTTTTTGAATGGAAGTGGTCTGCATCAGAAAAAGAATGAGCAGTAGCAGAAGAGAAGAAGAGTGAAAAGAAGAAGCAATTCAGCAGAAAACTTGACAAAAGAATTGGATATGAGGTAACCAACATTTGTGACCTGAGAAATTTATGTTATTTTCTATGTTGCAGCTTGAAAAAGAACATGTTGTAGCATGTTGATGTAGGAGCCTCCTGTGGGTTGTAGCCTAGAGAAAACTAGTGGGAATTGAAGCTTCCTTTGAGGTAGGAGCCTCTTGTAGGATGGAGCTTACAAAAATCTGATGTAAAAGGAGTAGCATCTTGCCTTCACATCACTTTCAGCCTAAAGTTCGTGGTTTTCTCCCTTCGGGGTTTCCGCTTATATTTGGTGTCTTCATGTGTTTAATTCTTGCATATGGTGTGAATGCTTTGAATTCTTCATAAACAAATCTGCAAATCTCTCTCTTTGAGATCTGCAAAAGGAATTCAATAACTATTGAGCACTAACATAAATCATTAACTGCATAAGAAGAAGATTAAGTTGAACAAAAATAAAGAATTAAATTACTGATTCACCCCCCCCCCCCCAAGTAATTTCCCATCCTAAATATCAGTTTTGTCATATCCACCGGTGAGAAGATGAAATCCTTGTTTTGACCGCTGAATATCTTTTATGGCTACATTATGATAGTTTATCAAACGAGCCTTTTGCTAGCCCACTCCATTCCAAACATTCCAAATGTAGGTTATATGATCCATTCCTGCCGAAGCAAGCAAATGTCTTGAACAACTCAAAATTATTAATAACTTTCCAGGGATATTCAAACAACAGTATTATTTGCTAGAAGTGATTTCTATTACTCATATTCTGCTATAACCAATCTCTTCTGCATAGATGTAAGTTGTTAAATTTTGGTATGTTCTATGCTTAGAGCAAATTTACTTCAATTTTCCATATTAGCTCAATATCAATTCCAGATTAGCAATCACATTTAGCATGATAGTAAAATGAAGATAGAACATAAACATAAATCGCAGCAAACAAGCCAAGACAAGAGGACACAAGATGTGACGCCGCCCAGGGACAAACCCCAGTGTGGGAAAACCCTTGATCAAATCTTCTAATGATCTTCAATAGTTCAACAGAGAGAGAGATAGTACAAATACATTGGAAGTCAACACTTTGACTTGCCAAAATGAGAGATCATACATCAAAGATCTTCACCATGAAGATGACACAATGAGGTTGCAAATCTAATGACAAGGACTGCAGTTTTGAACTCGAGTGAAGGCAAACATTCTTCAACTAATCCTCCAAGGTGATTCCATCACCATGCTGCACCATCAACGCAGTAATATGAACCCATTATAATAGCTCTGTCCATCTCATATTGCAGCAGCATCATATAGCCCTCTAATAGCTTCAACAGTATGACAGCTCCATGTATTATGCTAATGATCTGAGCCCTCAGATACCCAGACGAAATATTCACTGTGGTGTTATGGCATGTGGCCTAACACATAGTTTTCCTGTAGCAACATAAACATCTGCTACTCACAAAGAAGTTTGCACTTTCATGGTCTCTTACACGATCAACTCATCAATCTACCATCTATCAATGACAAAGCTCCACCAATGTCACGAAGATAGGCCTATATTAATATGCCCTCTAACCTTTGTTGCTCCAAAGGTCATTGTACTTAGAGTTTCCAACCAAGGTCTTCAATACAGTGATTTCTCTTCCACAGAATTCATTGTTCATAGCCTTCATCAAGTTCAGGATCTCACACCCCTTGCTCCATCCAAGTGGCTGTACATAGTTTCTAAATCAAGGTCTGCAACATACAACAATTATGCTCTTGCATTTATTGTCAACACAGCCCTAACATATGTTGTCCAAGCACACCTTGCTGGACAGACTTCTACGCATACCCTTCAGCACTCTTCTCCACGTCAAACAAGCCACTCGCATTGATTTTCAGACCTTCCTTATCTGCCTGAAGCTTGAAATTGTCCCTGACCAAGTCCGAGGTCAAATTGGGCATCATTTTGTTGTGGTAAGACTCCTCTTTTCTCTGTGGCAAGGGCATCATTTTGTTGTGGTAAGACTCCTCTTTTCTCTGCGGCAAGGGCATAGCTTGAACCTCCATTCTCTACAGCCAGATTACTCTTTCTTGGACTGCGGATGAGTGCTTTTAAGGGCCTCCACTTGCTGCATACAAACCCTTAATGACTGCGGCCTAGGACAGGGTATTAAGGCTAAAGCTTTGTTGTTAGATCTCCTTTAGCGCTGAAATTAGGGCTTCTCCTTACCTGCGTTTAGGGTACTTTAGAATAGCGTCATAGGGTCTCTTCTAGACCTACGTTAAAGCCTCTCCTAGCTGCGTTAAACTCTCTATGACTTTGATAAGGTCTCTCCTCCATGACTGCGTTAGAGGGCTAGGGCATCTCCTCTAGGGCAGTGTTAGACCCTCTCCCAAGGACAGCGTATTCTCTTAGAGACTTCTCCTTCCACCAAAACCCAAACAAGTGGAGAGGAAGAGATCACAAGAGGTGTGTCTAAAATGACTTGCAATCCACCTCTATTTATAGTGTAATGTTGAGGATAGATGGGGGTAATTTGGTTGTTGGCCGACCTTGACGAATTGTCACATAACACAAATAAATTCATATCTCCATGAATACATGTCGGAATCAGATGATCTTTAGATCAATCCTACACCTCTCAATGAGAGAAATCCAAGAAAAGTATCAGTTGCCATAAATAAGGTGACCCACATGGAGTTTGGCCCTAGTTGCCAATTTTAACACTCCCTCTCAACTAGGGAGAACTCCATCTGCCTGTCGGTACTATCTCTGCCATCAATGCACTGCTTTGCACTACTCTGTTGAACTATGAAGAAGAAGAAGTGATGGAGAATATATCATACCATCCTCTACTGACCCGAAGCTAGTCACAGAAAAGAGACTGTCTCATAGCACTCTTCCTGATCTGAAGTCAATTCCAATGAAGAGATTGTGTCATACCAGTCTTATTGATCCGAAATCAGTTCTAAATAAAGAGAGTGTCTCATACCACTCTTACTGATTCGAAATGAGTTCCAAATAAAGAGAGTGTCTCATACCACTCTTACTAATCCGACATTAGTTCCAAATAAAGAGAGTGTCTCATACCACTCTTACGAATTCGAAATTAGTTCCAGATAAATACTGTGTCTCATACCACTCTTACTGACCCGAAGTCAGTTCCAATTGATTCCAGATCAATATCAACCTAGCATAAGGAGTACGGTAGTAACAAGATGTGTCCATTGGTACTACTACTATGGTCCCTATCCTCATTTCCCTGCTCATTAGCCAGATGAGAGGTACTTCCCATGAGTGCCAGACTGCATGGGTAGGATGTCTCAGCAGGAGAAGGATGAACCACTCATCCTGCCTACATGTTGCTAAGGGTATCCCAAGGGAAGGCTAAACCACTCACCCTATACACAATAAATTACTAGAGGAAGGTTGAACCACTCACCCTATGATTGAATCTCAGCAGGAGAAGGATGAACCACTCATCCTACCTACATAGCAAACCACTAGGGGAAGGTTGAACCATTCACCCTGTGGTTGCTCATCGCTCCAAGAAGTACCCCCAAGCTCCCAAAGCTCCATGTCCATATCATACAGGACCTTCAGGAGAGAGTCTCTCCACGACTCCTAGTCGTTCTCAGAAATTTTAGAATTTGACCTTTCCCAGGGGCTTCATCTGAATATCGGCGACCTGTACATCAGTCCCAGAGTGATGGAACCTTCTTGCTCCTCGTTGTACCATATCCCAAATAAAGTGGTACCTGATGTCTATACGCTTGGAGCAATCATAGAACACGAGATTCCTCAACAATCGAATTCCCCTCTGGTTGTCACAGAAGATCACGATGGTATCCAACACGTGTCCAAAATTGCTCACTAAAGAGCTTCCACAACCAGACAGCTTCATACGAGGTCATACTCATAGCTATGTACCCAACCTCAGCAGTGCTCAAAGCAACCGACTTCTGCTTCCTGCTCATCCAAGATATCGAAGCAAAACCCAAAGAGAACTAGCACCCAGAAGTGCTCTGGCGATCCTCCACACTGTTTGTCCAATCATCATCGGAATAATAATGTAGCCTCACAGCTCCAGCAGTGTATCTCAGTCCATGAGTGATTGTGCCTCGAAGATATCTCAGAAGATTCTTGGCATCAATCCAATGAGGCTCAGCCATATGTTGGCTCAACATGCTAACTGCAAAACATCTATCCGAACGGGAGTTCACCAAGAACATCAATGCTACTATGAGTTGACAAAACTCAAAGGCATTTCCCAAATCAGGTCCGGCAGCACTACTACATAACTTCTTAAAGTTAAGCTCCATCGAGGTAGTCATGAGCTTGTAGTTCACCATTCCAAATCCGCAATCCAACTCCCTCTTACTTTTGCAAATAAGAGGGCCTACACTTGTCAGAGAGAGGTCATCCTCATAAGGTGCCAGTATGAGAGGTCTATCATCCACAACCTTAAGGCAATGGTTTGGATCGGCTTTACTCCTAGTGAATCTCAGCTTCATCAGCTAGTTGTCAATCTTCTCATACCAAGCCCGGGGTGTTTGCTCTAAATCATAGAGAGCTTTCTTCAACCTGCATATATGAGATTCCCGATTATGAATCTCAAACACCTTGGGTTGATCCACATCTATGGTCTTGCTATTACATGAGGGGAATGGTACATCTCGGACATGTACCTACATGCTCTTCCTTGAATCCATGCATACTTGTCACCATCTGTCTTACATTGGGTAGGGCACCTCCGACGCCATAGGAGAGATGTGACACACGACATGGTCCCCATTGGACTTCCTGCAACTTCATACAAATTGCCAACCCTGAACCCAAGAGTAAAAGCATCTTTAAAACTCTTTTTCCAAGCACATACCTTTCCATCGATGAATGTCACCTTATAACCTTTGTCTTCCATTGCCGAAATGGACACCAGGTTCTTCTTAAGATCAGGTACATAAAGAACTTCTTGCGAGTTACCCTGATGCAATTGAAGAGAACCATTTCCTGCACCCTTTACGAGATAGGTGGCATCGTCTCCAAGTATAATCTTCATATTTGTTTCCTTTTGTATCATATTAGAGAGCACTTCCTTGTATTCGATGAAGTGCCTTGAGGCACTGTTGACTGCTGGAGTAGCACCTGACGATTATTTGACGACTCCATGCCCAAGGATGATCCCGAAGACACTTGTACCATCAGATGTCATCAGTCAACAGAGTTTTTTAACTCTCCTTCTATCTTCTCATCATATTTCTTCTCTGTACCCAGATTCCACACCCTACGGGGAATTGTAATAAGTGATGCTAGTATGATGTTCTTGAATTTGTAATAGGCCTAGGATGTGGGACTCGATCAGCAAACGAGTACACCTTGGAGTGTTTTTTTTATCCGGTGAATTATCCCTTTCGTTTCCTTTCTTTTTCAGAGGGGGATAATTCTCTGGATTTTTTCACTCGTGCACACCCCAAAGCCGAAGTGACGGTTTGAAGATTGAGCCCCTGACACATCTTAGTGTCTAGGGTCGATGTATATTACCATACTAGATCACACGTAAAAGTTTCGGTGGTGAATTTGGCTAAAGTTTAGCGATAGGAATTTTTTAATAGTTAAAAATGTTCCCAGCAAAACGGGATTTTTTTAAATTATTTTTGTATAAGACATAAATAAGTGGCATTAGGAGATGCCTGGGGCGTATGACCAGTCAAAATTTATCCTCAGAGGCCCAGCATTCTCCTAGAGCCTACTTTGGGGGTCAAAAAATGACTCAGAGTCCCTCAAAAGGCAAATTTTCCAGTGACAGTGGCAAAAATGAAGAAAAAATTCAAAAAAATGAATAATTGGAAAAATTTAAAAAATTTTCCAAAGTCAAAATAAGTCAAATTTTGACATGAAGATTAAGCAAATGATCAAGGATGATGTGGCAATCAATGTCGGGCCCACATCAATTCAAAGTTTCATAAAGTCAACTCAAGTCAAAGAAAGTCAAAGGTCAAAGGTCAAAGTCAAAGTCAAAGTCGGAGTTTGAGTTCATGAGGCAATGAAATTTTCAAAAGTATAGCTTTGATTTAATGTTGAAAAATTATTATAAGCTAAGGTTTATTAAGTGGGACCCCCACCTCACCATAACTCAGCAAAAAAAATGACGTCCGTACGTCCGTACGGCAGCCATCCAAGTAATTTTCAACGCTGGCAGTTAACAGTTATGTGGCAGTCAACAGTTAAATGCAGATTGAAAAATTAATATACGCATGGTCAAAGCAAGTGTTACGTAGGCCAGTCAAAGGTCTCAGCAAATACATCTTAACTCAGCCGTACGTACATCTCAGCTCAGCAAATAAAATATCCCAGCTATTAACGCAGGTCATTCTGGCAGTTTACGTGGGCAGTTAATACGGTCAGCACAGCATTTAATATGGGCAGTTATACTCATGTTTACGTACAGCCCATTCAGCAAGTCAAAAAATGATCCACGCTGGCAAAGAAAACAGCATTTACGTTGAAGATTATTTCAGGTAAATACGTGGGCAGTTAAAACTTATGCAACAGCAGTTCCGTACGGCAGTTTATCCCAAAGTCTGGCACATGGTTACGTGGACATATACAGCACTTCAGTTCAGATTTATTAAACAGCAGTTAACGTGGATGCACAGCTAGTTATAACAGCAGTTAATGTGGACAGCCAATGCATTTAAAGCAGATTTTCATAACAGCAGTTTACATTGGCATTTAGCAGCAGTTTAAGAGCCAGTTAAACACATGTTCAGACTCAGCATTTAACAAAGTTTATGAACAACAGTTTACATCAGTTAGCTCAGCATATTTCAAGCAGTTATCTTCAGTCAAGCAACAGTTCAAAGGCAGCCTCGTGGAAATCAAGCCACTTGTCATTTCATTTCTTCATTGGGATCTTCACCTTATTGCCATTTGTCATTGGGAATTTGCCTTGGGATTGTCTCCCATTTTCCTATTTATATGAGCCTTGGGCTCTTATTGTATATCATAGAACGAGCTATTGGGCTGGCGGAGACTCTGCCGGATTGTGTATTCAGCATTTTTATTAATAATAAAAGTCTTTGGGGTTAGCAGCTTCTCGTGTGGTGCATGTCTTGGTATATGAGGTATACTTGTATCGTTTAATGTTCATGTGATTTTCATTTTGCTATCTAGTTGTTTTTCAGTTTCCCTGAAGGCACTATTGTCTAGGGAGGAGAGATCTGCAGCTATCTCAGATCTCTTCTGGGCTTGGTATATCTTGTACACTTGTTGTAGCTTGTCCATTCTCGGTTGAATGACAAGCTCAACTTGGTCTCTATATACCAAGTCCCTTGTTGCACTAACAATTTGTTTGCAAGTGTTTTCTGTGTTTTCAAGCGACAGGTTTGCCAGCTCTGTTGGAGGGCGAGGACTTCTTCGGCGGGAATAGTCACCTCCCAGGATACCAAGGATCCCACATGCTGTTCAAGCCATCAAGCTCTTAAGACACCAAAAAAAGGATTTACTCAAGAGGGAAGTACCCTGGTCTCTTAGCTTCGTTTCTATTTTGAAAATCAAAGCAAATTTTCCCTTTCCATTTAAAAGCATTCGTTTCCATTTTGAGCATAAAAAGAAGTACAAACAGAAATATTTTCATTTCCGAAATAACAACGTTTTAAGGCACTGGTCATTTGTGTGGTACATGCTCATCGTATGGTTAATGGCTATTGTTTATATTTCGTTTTGATTTTAGATCTCAGATTGACAATCTTATTTAACTCAAATAATTCTCCTAGAACTTTTCATCTTAGCTTTAGGCTTAACTTTCCATTTAGGGACCACCCCCCTTAGCTAGCCTAGGAGATAGCTAAAACGGAGAGAGTTGGGAACAGTGTGACAGCCCCTTCTCTGAGTTCCCTGCCACCAACCACACCTTGTGGGGTTGAAGGCTTTTCTCGCTAACTGTGTAGGTAGGTGCGGGCGGCAGGGTCAACAGGCACCACTATTAATAAGCCAATTTCCCAACGAATCCGGTGGAGAGGGCCGACATTAGATAATACTCCTTTTGCTTATCATAGACAACATTCGATTCTTCATACCTGGAGTTCCTTGCTTTCTTGAAGAGCCAGCCATTTTCATGATGCCCTGCATTCCTTTTTCCTTTGCCATTGAACGTGTCATTTCTTCGATCACTGAAGATGCCCCTAGAATGATTGTGATCATCAACATGTGATGTGTCCCTTCTATTTTGGACACTCCCTCACATAACGGCCAAACTTATTGCAAGCAAGGCATCTGCCTTTCCTTCCACCCTTAGATCCAGGTTTTTCATAGAAGTGACCTTTAGGTAGGCCACCAGAAGCTTTCGTTGTGCCACTAATAATCTTCTTCGCTTCGACTTCACCCTTGGTGAATTTGATCTTTGGAGTAGTCGATGCATTTGATGGAGGCTCGGGGATTTTACCCTTCACGTAATCCAACACTTCTTGCTCTCGGGAAGTGAGATGAGGAACCCATTGAGCCTTTTGTCCTTTCCAACTGTCTTCGGCGATTGCTCTTTCACTCTTGCTTGGGCTTTGTCTTCACCTCAGCTCTGATACCATGTTATTTTTTGGAATGTTCTATGCTTAGAACAAATTTACTTCAATTTTCCATATTAGCTCAATATCAATTCCAGATTAGCAATCACATTTAGCATGATAATAAAATGCAAATAGAACATAAACATAAATTGCAGAAAACAAGCCAAGACAAGAGGACACAAGATGTGGCGTCGGCCAGGCACAAACCCCAATGTGGGTAAACTCTTGACCAAATCTTCTTATGATCTTCAATAGTTCAGCAGAGAGAGAGAGATAGTACAAATACATTGGAAGTCAACACTTTGACTTGCCAAAATGAGAGATCAGACATCAGAGATCTTCACCATGAAGATGACACAATGAGGTTGCAAATTCAATGACAAGGACTGCAAATCTGAACTCGGGTGAAGGCAAACATTCTTCAACTGATTCTCCAAGGTGATTCTATCACCATGTTGCACCCTCAACGGAGTAATATGAACCCATGATAATAGCTTTGTCCATCTCATATTGCAGCATCATCATACATCCCTCTAATAGTTTCAACAATATGAGAGCTCCATGTATTATGCTAATGATTTGAGCCCTCAAATACCCATACAAAATATCGACTGTGGTGTTATGGCCTACGACCTAACACACAATTATCCTGTAGCAACATAAACCTCCACTGCTCACAAAGAAGTATGCACCTTCATGTTCTCTTACACGATCAGCTCATCAATCTACCTTCTATCAATGATGAAGCTCCAACAAGGTAACTGAACATAGGCCTATATTAATCTGCCCTCTAACAATCCCCTTTGCTGCTCCAAAGGTCATTGTACTTAGAGTTTCCAACCAAGGTCTTCAACAGAGTGATTTCTCTTCCACAGAATTCACTGTTCATAGCCTTCATCAAGTTCAGGATCTCACACCCCTTGCTCCATCAAAGTGACTGTACATAGCTTCTAAATCAAGGTCTGCAACATACAACAATTATGCACTTGCATTTATTGTCAACACAACCCTAACATATGTTGTCCAAGCATGCCTTGCTAGACAGACTTCAACGCATACCCTTCAGCACTCTTCTCCATGCCATACAAGCCATTCGCACTGATTTTCAGACCTTCCTTATATGCCTGAAGTTTGACGTTGTCCCTGACCAAGTCTGAGGTCAGATTGGGCATCATTTTGTTGTGGTAAGACTCCTCTTTTCTCTGCAGCAAGGGCAAAGCTTGACCCTCCATTCTCTGCGGTCAGATTACTCTTTCTTGGACTGCGGATGAGGGCTTTTAAGGGCCTCCCCTTGCTGCATACAAACCCTCAATGACTGCGGCCTAGGACAATGTATTAGGGCTAAAGCTTTGTTGTAGTTAGATCCCCTTTAAGGCTGAGATTAGGGCTTCTCCTTGCCTGCGTTTAGGGTACTTTAAAATAGTGTCATAGGGTCTCTTCTAGACCTGCATTAAAGCCTCTCCTAGTTGTGTTAAAGTCTCTATGACTTTGATAAGGTCTCTCCTCCATGACTGCGTTAGAGGGCTAGGGCATCTCCTTTAGGGCAGTGTTAGACCTTCTCCCAAGGACAGCGTATTCTCTTAGAGACTTCTCCTTCCACCAAAACCCAAACAAGTGGAGAGGAAAAGATCACAAGAGGTGTGCCTAAAATGACTTGCAAACCACCTCTATTTATAGTGTAACGTTGAGGATAGATGGGGGTAATTTGGTTGTTGGCCGACCTTAGTGAATTGTCACATAACACAAATAAATTCATATCTCCATGAATACATGTCAGAATCGAATGATCTTTAGATCAATCCTACACCTCTCGATGAGAGGAATCCAAGAAAAATATCAGTTGCCATAAATAAGGTGACCCACATGGAGTTTGGCCCTAGTTGCCAATTTTAACATAAGTATATGCTAATGAAACACTAAGATTTCTAAGTAGAACTAGCCCCATAAAGGATAGATGGGAAGCTCAGATTGCAATCCTATTAACCTACCAAGGACACTCAAAAGATAGTGTTACATTCAAATCTAGGAGGAAAATATTATAAGCTTTTGGGTTACTCTGAAAGTGTTTACATGATGTTTGGGGGTTCCTCATGAGATTTGGGGTACAAATATATATATATATGAAAGAGAGAGAAATGAGATTTATGCACAACATAAAAACAAGTCCACAGATCCATCCTCAGACAGTACTAGCGAACAGCTCATGAACTGAATTTTCCTGCACAGTGGCAGCACTCTTGGGATTCATACATTGGGGCTTTATCTGAAGCGCACATAATCCTCAATCAAGATCCTGATGTCTTAGTTTGGACTGTTGATCGTGGGAAATACAGTCCAAAACTCGGATATCTACATCTACTACAGCCCTGAAAGCCCAACCACACTCATGAATGGTGGCAGCAACTATGGGGACTAAAAGCTCCCCCTCAAGCCCGCCTATTTATGTGGTGTGTTTTAAGCAACAAAACCCCACCGAAGAGGTGCTTATGCATAGATCCATCTTCGGGCCGAGCTAGTGTGTTCTTTACAAACAGGCAACCGAATCAAATGAGCATCTGTTCTTGTCCTACTCATCCGTCACATAATTCTGAAAATCAATAACACAGCATCTCTCAATGAGGAATGTCTGGCAGGGCTCTACTATTTTGCAAGCTTGGAATAACTGGAACACAGCAACACCAAAGGAAAAAAGCACAATGCCTACCACTTATAATCTGCTGGTCCATCTGGCTAAACCCGAATCCGCCACATTTAAGAATCAACCTGTCTGCTGGCCCCTTCTCACTGCCTCTTTGTGAGGAATGTGTTCACCACCAAACTAAGCTTCTCTCTTAGCATCTCAAACCTCCCCTTTGCTAGGGGCATCATCAAAATGTCGTCCACCAATGAATCTATTAGGAATTATAATCAAAGACCACTACTCCCTTCCATACTATTGTGTCTCAAGAAATGATACTAGATATCAATATGCTTAAAGTGATCATGCATGATTGGATTCTCATAGAGTTTGATGTAGCTTTGATTATCACAGTAAATAACAGGGAGCTCTAGCATCCCATCACTTGTGAAACCAAAGAGCTTCACAACTCCCTGAAAAAGATTTCATATATTCTACCTCCACTAAACTAAGTACAATTGCTACCTACTTCTTATTAAGCCAAGAAGTCATCCATATGCTCAACAAACTGAAACAATAGCATGAAGTGCCGATCTATGTGCCTCCATCTCTTGCGAAGTCCAAATCAGTAAATCCATGGAGTAGCAACTCACCATATCTTGCATACCACATGCCATAATGAATCATGCCCTTCAAGTACCTAAGCATATGTTTTACCAACTTTCCAATGAAACCATTAAAATTCAGCCATGCACTAATTTAGTGTATTAACTAGATATCATATCTCTAACCTGGTATCCATAAGGTACATCACATACTCGACCAACTATATCTATATATAAGATAAACAAGATAATTTTATTGATGTCCAACCAATGACCACAAAAGTAGGTCAATGGAACTTGTTACCACTCAAACTAGTAGGAGGCTTGAAAGGGGATCCTTAAAGGACAAATACTAGGCCAAGGGAAACAAATGGAGACTTAGCCCAGTGTCACCTCAACTAAGGCTCCCTTCTATTTACGGACTTTCACCGATGGGAGGAGACTCAGTGTGTTATTGAGTCACCAATGAAGGATGAGTCAATGAATGGATGGGAGAGACCCAAACAATCTCTTTCCCAAAAGAGCTTGAAGAATGGAGCTTTCTTGCTTTCTAAGCAATGTACAATGTATCCTAGGGAAAGGAAGAGAGAATTTGAGGGTTAGGTTTATGGGATAAGACTTGTGAAGGAGTTCCCCCAATCCCAAAAATCCTTGTTAGAATTGGTATCCTGGATGGTTCTTGAAGAATGATCTTTCAAAGGAGCAAGACGACGCAAGGCCAAGAGAACCCGGTCGGGTATGAGAAAAGTATGTAGCAACCAATGATATTCTTACCCTAGACAGGTGGGGGAAAGGATCAAAGAAATAATTTCACTTGAAGATATTGTTTTGACCCTATGAGGTACTAGCCTTAGGGATGGCAAGGCAAGGCTTGATCGTGGAGCTCGGGCTTAGCTTTTCTCCCAACTGCACCGTTGGAATGGCTTCAAACTTGGAGGAGAACTTGAGGAAAGGCCAGCGCAGGAGACCCTAAGAGGTCGAAATTTTTGGATGGCTAGCTTGTCGGGAAATTGATGCCCTAGGTACCCCAACTTGGTTAGACCTGGAAGGAGGTGAAAGAATATGATTTTTAGTGACCACCCTTGGTAGATCAGTGCCTTAATCTTTGGATATGAAATTTTGATAGAAAAAAGGCAATGGTGAGATCAAGTTCTTCCCATTTCTCCTTTTGAAACATCATGTCCAATGGACCAAGTGAAATTGCCTTACTTTTTGCTACCTGTCCCCCACTAGAACTCTCAAATGGGAATTTGTTGTTGCCTTTCCTCAAAAATGGAAGAGGGTCATCATTCTTGGTTTTTTTTTTTTATTTTGCAGCCACATTTTCCATACCAACATTAAACTCTCTTTCCATTTCTTTCCTCTTATGTAAAGGAACTTTTGTACAAGCCCCAACTCCACATCCCGGTAAAGCCAACAAATGGCCTTTCACACGAAAATATGTGCTTGTGAAAGTATTGTGGCAAAAATTGCATCTCCAATTAACATTGCCTCCTCCATTCACCTTGTTGCTTGGCCCTTCCTCTCTTGTGACATATTTCCACAAGGGATATTTCTCAATGTTACTTTTAGGAGGAAGTCTTCCATCAACATTACTTGCAATAGAGAGAATACTTGTAGCAGACTCTGATGAAATTGGGGGAGGAGGGGCATATGCAACTACTGTAATACAAATGCAAAAAATAGAGAGGAAATGCACTTACCTGTTGCTTGAATCTCCTTGAAAACGCTCCCACACCCTTTTCTCCTTGCTCCAAACTCCTCACAGCGAACCCACAGCCACCTATTACAAAAGAGATGAGTGAAAATGATGAAAAGAACTGTGATTTCGCCTTTTTATGGTTGCGCAAGTCCCTTTTTTCCGGATTCGTGACCGGAAATCGGGACACGATGTGTCCGATTGGGACATGATCCGAATTCGATCATGTCCCAATCGAGCACGACGTGTCCCGATTTTCGAACACAAATTGGCACGAATCGTGTCCGATTCACCGGATTCGAGACATGTTGGCCTGTTTGAACAAATTTGGTTTCAGAGCTTAAACCAAGCAAAACCCCTTCAATCTTCTTCGGGGAAAACCTGTTATAGAGCTCTTCAAATTTATTTATCTTTCAAGTTCAAGAAAAATACATTTGCAAACAAAACAGAACAACAAAATACAACTTATCTCTTTAGCCCAACACTCCTTAAAAACCATGCCCACTTTGCCTCTATTTTCGTGCTTGCTTGAAGCTGAAAATATGTATTGAACAGATTTCCGTACCACTACGGATTTCTTTTCAAAAAAATCTCAAAAACTTCTCTCGAACGGCATGCATCTCACAGCATTAAATGTTGTTCATATTGTACCTTATGTTGTCTTCAATGCATCGATTTTTGTGCCCATCTTTGCCCAGAAATCACTCCAACTTGTTGCAACAAATTTATCCTTCAGAACTTTTCTCCAACTCTCGGCCTCCTTTCTCCAATCTGCTCATGAAGAATGAATACAGTCTCTCTTTTCTTTTCCCCCTTTTGTTTCCCTAAATGACTTTTGGGCAACCATAAGATCTAATGGCTCAGATTCATTTAGATCAAAGGATGAGAATAAATGTGCATTTAATTCTCACTTTCTATTTTTTAACTCACCCATTGAATAAAGTACACACATTTTACTTTATGGCTAAAGTCAATTTTCACTTTATAATTTAACATTGACTTTACCACTTATAAAATCACTTTCACTTTATAAAGTCACACTTAGGAAAAGAATTATTTTGGACACTTTTCCCTAGGTAGAGACTAACCCATGGGAAACCACTTGTCCAAGGTACATTAAAAATCAACAATAATCATGCAAAAAGGACTCTAGCTCATCTATGTAGACACCAAAGGGGATGGGAGACCAAGGGCACCCCTCTTTAACTCCAATGGTACTGCTAAATTTAAACATCCCATGCATAATGCAAAGACAACAAAGAACCAACTTGTACAAGCACATGGTGGAGATCAGGATTGTCTTTAAAATGTCGATGCCTATGAGCTTATAGAATAGGGCCTCATAGGGAATAGAATCAAATGCTTTTTGAAAGCCTATAAAGCAATAGTAGACTTTCAAAGGGTGATACCTTGACTCCTCAATGATCGCCCATGGGGTAAGGATGTGATTGGTGATCTGATGAGTAGGATAGAACCATGCCTATCCCTTAGCTCTAAGGAGTCTCCCCTAAAGGTCTCTAGAAAACTTCATGTGAAGGACAGTAACATAGAGCTTTGAAAAGTTGTAGCCAACCATGATCATTCTATACTTGTTTGGATCTATATTAGAGCTTGATTTATAAATCAAGTTAGTAGCATGATGAGACCAAACCTATAGGAAACCTGTATGGAGAACATAGTTAAACAGGTCGGCCAAGTAGTTATCTATGGATTTAAGACCATTCTTGTGTTGATAGATGCTTTTCGTTGATGTCAACCCAAGCAGCACCAGGAGCTACCCTGATCTTCATCAGAAAATTTGCCATGTAAATTCATGGTTTCCCGTCCCCTGATCACTCTAGTTAGTTTCTCCTTGAAAAGATCTTTCCGATGAGATGTGGTACACCGCGCAGTTCTTTACAATTTGAAAGATATTAGCATTTTAAGTTGAAGCCCCAGTTTTGTGGGCTAAAACATCAAGGGGTAGTGACATGACACCTTATCATTAACTTAAGGGTTTGACCTTCTCATCTTGATAGTGATGTCTCCTCTTCAGAACTGATGGTACTCAACAAAGTAAGAAGCAATGTCTAGGAAGTTTATTCACCTATGGTTGTCAATATATGACAACAATTCTCACCGCAATCTCATAAAGTATCAATGACTATCTTCAAAAATGCACTAAGCCAATCGTTCACTTCACAACCTTGGTAGGATCAAATACATTAAGCCAGTCATTGACTTCAAATTCTAATGGAATTGAAAATATTTCTGGCAAGATCCTTGACACAGATATTAAATAGGGCCCTTATGGGTTTCATAAATTTAATTTAAAATTTCAAGGACACCAACGACTTCCTTCTTTAGAGCTTAAGGCAAAGCATGTTAGAAAAATTAAATATTTCAAGATAATTAAAGCTCTTAAAATTTCCTCCAACGTTCATTAATAAAGCCCCTTTGAATGTCCTCTAACGGTCATCCTCTAAACCCAAAAAAGAGCCTCACCTTATCTATGAAAGATATATACTTGAACGATTATCTATGAAAGATATATGCTTGAACTACCTCCCTAGCTAAGAGGGAGCGTTGAAAATATATGTAGCTAAGTTAGGCATTTTTCATTGTAACTTTGATGGGAAAAAAAATTATCCTCCTACAAGTCAGCCTCATGAAGCTCATCAACTCTGCCCTATTAGGGAAAATTAGCCCACATGAATCTACTACAAAAAGGCATCATTGGAATTCATTTCACCATCATCTCATTTCAAGCATTCAATCTGTTATTGAAGAAGAAACACCGCATGTGCGAAGAACAGAAAGAGGACTATTACAGTTGTGTCGACTTTGTTTTGGTAGCTACGTTGACTGAATTTTTTCTTGGGCATTTTTGGCATCTACTCTAATCTCTTTGGAAGTTGAATACTTCAGAAAAGTTCATTGATTCTTGGGACTATGATTTCACTCTTATAGTGTGACGTTGACCAAGGTTGACCGAGGGTTTTGACTGTATTTTTGGGCCAAGCTTTTGTGGGAAGTTCGTTAACCTTTCTATGTGAACTTTAGACAAATTTCGGCCTCTTATTACAGTGACCACAAGCCTGAGTTTTTGGCCTCATTGTGCAAACCTCATTCAATTAAACAAAAGTCGACTATCTCTCTCTATTGGCAAACTTTGTCTGGTATTTCATTGAGGATAGATTTGAATTTGTTGGAAAACATTTGATGTACTTTTGATGGAGAGAATCCCTCTCCCATAAGGAAAGAATTATGGGTTTTCCCCATGTGGGTTTTGCCCTGGCTGTGAGCTTAATATTGGTGTCTCTTGTCTCTTATTGTTCATTGTCTACTATGATCTCTATTTGCGGTTCTTATTGAAGAATTGAATGGTTGAAGTTTTTCATGTATAGTTACTTGTTGATTAAAGTATAAAGAAAGAACTACTTGCATCAATAGAAGTAGTTATCAATTGTGAGAAACTATTATAGTCCTAGCTACACTAGAATTTCAACAAATCGTGGATAAAACCCTCTCCTCTTTCCAAGCTTGCCCAGATCCTAGACAGCTAGGGTTTTGAGGAAAATTTCAAATTCAATTTTGAAGAGGGCTATCATTTGAGGCTCGGAAAAATCAAGATCAAGTTTTGGGAAGGCATCCAAATTTTTTTAGGCCTCTTTCTCATGGCTGCAAGCATAGAAGAGAGTCTCTCTACCTCTTGTGAAATTTTGTTTTTGTTGGATGTCTAAGCTGAAGCGAAATTGAATTATCTCTTGGAGGACTATCAAAATAAATTTCTTAATTTTCTTAACTCTTCAAGGGTGGGTATTTTCTCTTGTTGCTATTTCTTGTAAAACCCTCCTCTAGATCTAAGCCCTCATTTCTCTCTAAGAGGGTTACAATTTGTGATAATAATAAAAGAGATTTTTTCTTGAGAGAGTTGTTGGAAATACTGAGAGGGCGGGTGAATCAGTATTTCTTTTTCCGACTATTGTTTTACCCGTTAAAACATACATATTCAGAACACAAGATGAACAATAGTAAATGCTTTTATTAATATAATCTTTGCAGAAAAATAGATACAATATATAAGTGGTTGCAATCAGTTGCCAAGCACCAACTTGGACTTTTGTGAAGCTCCAACCTCCAGAGCTCCAACTCTATTTCACCAAGGCAACAATCTTGGACTTAGGAGCACCAACTCCCAAGGACTTCAATCCTTCCAGTTCCTAAGACACCAATCCCAAGGACACCAATCCTTCTTACTTCTAAGGCACCAATCCAAAGGACTCCAATCCTTCTTACTTCTGAGGCACCAGCCCCAAGGACTCCAATCCTACTTACTTCTGAGGCACCAGCCCCAAGGGTTCTGACCCAATCTTGTCAAGGCACATTTGATAGTAATGTTCTGCTCTCAGAACTCTTCATTATTGAGTTTTGTCTATATACAGCTTTACTGTAGTCTCCATGCTACAGCGTCAATGACAACCAATCTTCCTATGAAGGAGTCTTTACAACTCTTCATACTATCCACACAGAGTCTCCAATAGCCTTCGTGCTCTTTGATAATGTCTTCACACAGCTTTATTCAGTCTATTGTTAGCTGCACTAAGCTCTACATAAAGAACAACTTTCTGTTCAAGCATCTGTTCTAATGTCACAGTGAATGCTTCAGCATGACTGCTTCTCTACTAGCTACTTCTCCCCTTCGACTGTGTTAGATAAAACTTTATTCACTACATCACAAAGTTATTCTTCACACTCCATTGTATACCTGATTAATTCATCATAGGTTTGAGTCTTTCACAGGGTGATACGGTCAGCAGAGATGCTCATCCCTTGAGTGCCTCCTATCCTGTTGGTCCTTCAGCCCTTTCCTATTCTGCTGGACCCTCTCCAGCTACCTCTATTTCCTCCAACTGTTTCAACAACACAACAACAACCACATTCAACACCCACTATGTTTTCTGTTTTTGTTGTTTGTACATTCCTGATGCTTCTGACTGTTGGCTTCCTCTTTCCACTGGCTCTTTGGCTTCCTCAATGCTCGCTTCAGCTCCCTCTGCGTTGGCTTACCCTTCGGCGTCTTGGCTTCTCGGTTGCTGTAACAAAGCCCCTTTTTTTAATGATAAAACTGTAACAAAGCCCCTTTTTTTAATGATAAAAAGCATACACAGAGATAGTTTTGTTTAACGGACATGCCACGTCCCAATCGCAATCGCAATCGGCTTGATTCAGCCTACTGAACTATCGTTCAGGCCTCCTGAACTATCGGGGCCGTTCATATGTATTTAGGCACTTCAAACCCCACACAACACATTTTTTGAAATACACAGGACTATACGAGAAAAACGACTGAAACGTTAAAGGGCGGACTTCAAGAATTATTACACTCGCACCTATACTGTATCGGGTCCGCAATGTAATCGCAATCGACGGTTTTAGGAGGACAGCCCTTTGTGTATCATTGCGATGGGCGGATGCGATACATTATTAACCCATAGCACAATGTTGCAGCAGGTTCGTGTATATATGTATCACAACCGGGGGTTTGGGGTGATGGCACATAACTGAACCGCCGATTAACATATCGCCGATATATATATATATATATGTCGCTGTCGGGGGTTTGGGGTGATGGCACATAGTCGAACCGCGATTGACATATAGCCGATATATATATATATATATATCGCTGTCGGGGTTTGGGGTAATGGCACATAGCCGAACTACCGATTTTCACTATTGCCGATATATATATATTATATATATATATATATATATATATATATATATATATGCTCACTCTGATAATGCATTCCAATGCAACTGTGATTTCCGCCTCCGATAGTGTAAATGGCATATATATGTGAGTTTTGCCTCCAATAGTGTATTCTGCGCACACATATATAAACTCTACCTTTCCGCTCCGATAGTGTATTTGCAAATATGTATAGGTTTTTGCTATCGATAGTGTATTCTGCGCCTCCGGCAGTGTAAATGCACATATATATATAAGTTTGTGCCTCCGATAGTGCATTTGCATGCAGATACACTATATTGCTCCCGATAGCTCTGTTTTGCTCTCTGCTTCCTCCGATAGCTCTGTTTGCTCCGTTTGCTCCTCTGTTTGACCTGTTTGCTCCTCTGATGGCTCTGTTTGCTCCCTCAATGGCTCTTTTGCTCCTTTGTATACCATTTGCTCCTCTGATATATTCTTCTATGGCATATATATATGGCTCCTCCTGTAGCTTTGATTGTGGCTCCTCTTGCTCCAATGTGGCTCCTCTGGCT
Source organism: Pinus taeda (assembly GCA_000404065.3). Classification (NCBI taxonomy): domain Eukaryota; kingdom Viridiplantae; phylum Streptophyta; class Pinopsida; order Pinales; family Pinaceae; genus Pinus; species Pinus taeda. The sequence goes on along the minus strand of APFE030494465.1, from coordinate 259,545 downwards.
TGGCAATGTCTTTCAAAGTCCTCTGATACCTTCATACCTTGATGGCGTTTGCCTTTTCTGCAGTATGCCTCTCTTGTTGACTCCTCCGTTAACAGACTCTTGCTTGTGGCTTGGCTATCCTGATGGCCTTGCTCTTGTCTCTTCATGTATCTGCTCTGCTTCCCTTTGGCTTCATATCATCATCTAGTATCTAGAATATTGCCATATTGACATCAATGACAACCTAGGTCAACAAGAGCTTGGGGTTTTTCCCCTTGGTATCCCACCTCCTCATTTGGAAGGAGGACCTCTTTGATGGTGGTGACTAACTTGTTCATCTTGCATCATTAGATTAGATTAGTTTTCTTGCCCTTTTCATCATCTAGTTGCATTAGCATTGCTAGATTAAATTTCATTTTGCAAGTAGTTTCAATCGCTTGTCATCGGCTCGATCTAACTTGCTTACTTGTCTAATTTGCACTTACATTGAAGTAGTTTTAGCTTCTTGATTTAAGTTGTATTTTTCATTGAACTAATCATAGTTCCATGATTAATTCACATTTGCTTCATTGAGTAAATCAAATTTGCTTCATTGATCATTTTAGATAATTACTCTAAACACACTTTATTAATCAATTAATTTGATCATATAAGTGAAATGGTATTTTGCAATTGACACAATTTAGGACATTTCACACTTGACGCATTTTATTCTAATTGTCAACTCTCACTTGAAGCAATTGTAGTAACCTAGTATGATAGTATCTAATTTGTATCTTAGATCTCTCTAAATTTTACCTCCAAGCATAAGCTTGGTTGATAGACATCTAGGGCAACCTTCCTCAACTATCATTCAATTTCCAAAATTTTAGTTTGGAGCAAAGGTTAAAATGTGTGACCTCGTAGTTCTCTTGTGGCTAAGTCCCTTGTAGGTATGAGAAGGGGTGACCTCGTAGTTCTCTTGACACACGAGTTATATTGAAGTCCTAGGGAGTATCATTAATGAGGCCTTAACCTCCTCATCCTAGCCTTCTTGCAACAACCTCAGTCCTTACCAAGTTAAAGGAGTTGAGGGGAAGTCAAACCTAGGTTAGGAATTTAAATAAAATTTACCAAGACCTCCTATTTCACACACTCACATAATCTTTCTTGCTACTTGTTGTTCAATTGGTTATTATACAAGTTGGGTTAGGGGCATCTCATTCACTTGCAAGCATTTTATTTAATATTCTTGTATCTTGCTCATGTTAATCGTCATTTGATGTTCTTAACGTTATATCATATTTGAGCAATCCCTCTTTAAGTAAAAGTTTCATTTTCTTGCAAGCTCTATTTCCATTTTGTTGCTCATCTCTCAAATTTGTATATAATCTTGATTCACTAACACTTGTCTTGCAGCTTCCATTCTTGTATCATGAAGATCATATTTTATTGCAAGTATTGTGATTTTCCTTTGAGCATATATCTCTTGCAAGTTATATCTATTGGCATTGGTCTCTTGTAATTTGTCTTGCATGATATCTTGTTAAGTTAATTAAATCTATATTGTTGATGTTTATATGCTCATAAACATTTGCACTTGCTAAATTGATCTCTAATTTCATTTCAACTTATATTGAATGGTGATAGCTTTACTAACTATTGATTTCGGGTAGCATCAGATGTGCTCTAGCAACGAAACTTGGTGGAGAGGTTAGGGCACATGAGATCACCAATACCCAGAAAGGGTTTGGGCAGATTCCAAACAATTTGGAAGATATTAAATAATTAATATTTTTAATGAAGTCCCTAAGTCTAAACTTAGGGAAATTAAAATATTAATGTGAATTAATATAAAACTGTGTTAGAAAGGTCCAAAAGACATGGATCAAGCCAAATCTAATCTTAGCCGTCGATTAGGGACTTAATCTCGGTCGTTGATTTGTCAATGAGAAAAGTATAAGAGGAGGCTTGAGGGTCACTTGGAGAATACACCAGAGTGATCAGTCATTCTATTCTCTAGAGTGGGGTTTGCTAAGAGAGATAAAATCAGTGATCAGTTGCAGCGAGGGGTAGTGAGTACAAGGTAGAGAGGCTGGGACAGTGCCGAGAGACCAGCACAGAAGCACAGAGAGGCACACGCAGAGCCAAAGGGAGCCACGCAGAGACTGCGCAGAGCCAGAAGGGCCTGCATCATCCACGTAGAGGCTACAGGAGTGATGCAGAGAGCCAAAGAGGCTGTGCAGAGCCTCAGTAGGCTGACCCAGAGGGTTTCACGCTGATGCATAAGCCAGCAGGGCTGACGCTGAGCTTCAGATTATGTTGGAAAGGGATTTCGTGGAGCAGGCTTTCCAAATACCTGTTTCCGAAGAGAGGTATTGCTTCCAAATTTTGTATCTTTGTCAGGTTAGCCAGTTTGGCACCTAGTGTACTCAGAAAAGAGCTGCTTAATAACAAAACCCTCAGACAACTGCACAAGTTTTCCCGAATTGGATTTTCCGGGGACAATAGTCCAAAAATAATGGTGTCATTTGTGTGCTTGTTTCTGTTTCCTTCAGTTGATGATCTGTAATTTGTTGAACATGCACTTGTATTTATTTTTAGTATTTACATGGTAAATAACTTGTTAATTAACAGAACAAGTAGGTAGGAATAAATCAGTAAAGTGCATGGAGGGTTTCTAACGTGTCAGACTTAGAAATTCCAACATGGTATCAGAGCGTGGTTGCAGATCACAAGAGAACTGAGGACATCAGCAAAGCAGCAGCAGAAAACAGTTGTCCCGAGTGACAGAAGTTGTTCCTAGCAGCAAGGAAGGGGTGACGAAATGCCTGTGTCATCAAGTTTGAGCCAAGAAGAGGTTGCGCAAAGGCTGAAGGAAGCAAGGATAGGCTCACGCAGAGGCCAAGAGGGCTGACGTAGTTGGCTGAGAGAGCTAGTTTGACGGTGTCGAGACTACACAGAGCCTAGGAGCTCTCACCTTCAAGTTGTTGGGGTTTAGGAGGCTGTGGGTAAGTTGCAGAGTAGAGCTAACGGGGTACTGTAGTCAGAACAGTACCTAACAAGGCAAGGCCAAGGAGGAGGGAGTTGCTATCGAGGGTTCTAGCCGAGAAATCTGAATCAGTGGTGCAATTGCACAGACGATCAGAGTAGGGGGCATCTCGACATCGGCAGAAGGGTTTCCAGGAGGGAAATCAAGGCTCAGGGGGAGTCGCATCGAGAACTTCCAGGAAGGAAGTAGAAGAGCAACATGGCACTACACGAAGCAACATGGCACTACACGAAGTAAGAGACCAGCACAGACTAGACGGAACCTCAAACTTCGCAGTTTGGAAGGCCAGAATCTTATCCGTACTTGACAGAAATCATGTCAACCACTTCGCCTTGAGGACGATAGCGATCCCAGTTGACCCAGCTGATAACGACAAGTACGAGGAGGCAATGGCAAGGGCCAAGAGCATCATCCATGACGGGGTCAAGGACCATGTAGTACCACACATTTCCAAGAAGGAAACGGCAAATGAGATGTGGGAGGCCCTAAAGAAATTGTACCAACATACTTCTGTGCAGAGAAGGATGTTACTAGAAAATCAGTTGCGGTCATACCAGATGAAGAAGGGAGAACCGATCGACACCTTCCTCGGTCAACTGAATAAGATCCGGGATCAGCTGACTTCCATAGGGGCCACGCCGGATCAGGAATTGATGGTGAGAATAGCCCTGAACGCAGTCTCAGAAGATTGGGAGTTATTTGTCCAACGTATACTACGCAAAGCGACCCTTCCACATTGGGAGGAAATGTGGGCGGCTCTTCGCCAAGAAAAGATCAGAAGGCTAAGCAAGACGGGAAGCAACGGCAAGGAGATTAGAGTCAAACGAGAGGAGGAGGATGTTGCCCAAGCATCTAAGGGAAAGCAAGAGAAATGGAAGAAGAAGGACCTCTCCAAGATCAAATGCTTCCACTGTGGGGAGTTGGGTCATTATGTGACCTGGTGTCCAAGGAAGAAGAACAAGGGAGAGGCCTCCGAGACCAAGGCAGCGCCAGCAAGGGCAGAGAAGGAAGTGGAGAGACAAAGGATGACTATGCCATGAGTGCACACACGCCACTTGAGCAGAAGGGGGAGACATCGAGCTGTAGCCAAATGGACTACAGGCAATGAGGGGCAGCGTCCTCAAAGTACCCAAACTCTTGGATTAGACCATGCTACGGGAGCCCTGAAGAGGAACAGTAGGACTGGCAGATGTGGGTAGAGACAGATGCAGATGGAGCGGCAAAGAGAGCTACAGTGCAGAATTCTGAGGACAGCGCGAGGCTAGCAGGCTGCAACAGTGCGAGAGGCACGAGAGTGTCGCACCAGTGCAGGATGGCACAAAGAGGTGTGCAACGATGCGAGATGTAGGGAGTTGTTGTAGCAGCGCAGAGGTCAGAAAGGGAGCACTTGTCAGCGGCAGAGGGAGCTCCAGCATCAAGAGTACTCTAGCCTGACAAAGAAAGAGGTCAGAGTTGGGAGATCAGTTACTTCTCAGTAACTGAGTTGCAGTGCAACAGTTAGCAATGGTAGTGCTATGGGTAGCATGATGAGAGGAGATGCAGTGCAAACGCAGCAATGGCAGTGGCAAGGCCATGGGCAATGCAAAGGGAGCTGTCGTACAGATGCAACAATGGCAGTGGCAAAGCTATGGGCAGCAATACAGGATGCAGCAGTGCAGAGGATGTTGGGCAACAGGCCTAGCATCAGCATAGGTATCGATGTCAGATGATCAGGGTAATACTCAGTGAGGAGTATTGCTAGAGCACAATCCTCGCTAAGAGGGAGTGTTGATTTGGGGTAGCATCGGATGTACTCTAGCCACGAAATTTGGTGGAGAGGTTAGGGTACATGAGATCTCCAATACCCAGAAAGGGTTTGGGCAGATTCCAAACAATTTGGAAGATAATAAAATAATTAATATTTTAATGGAGTCCCTAAGTCTAAACTTAGGGAAATTAAAATATTAATGTGAATTAATATAAAACTGTGTTAGAATGGTCCAAAAGACATGGATCAAGCCAGATCTAATCTTAGTCGTCGATTAGAGACTTAATCTCGGTCGTTGATTTATCAACGAGAAAAGTATAAGAGGCTTAAGAGTCACTTGGAGGATACACCAAAGTGATCAATCATTCTATTCTCTAGAGCGGGGTTTGCTAAGAGAGATAGAATCAGTGATCAGTCGCAACGAGGGGCAGTGAGTACAAGGCAAAGACGCAGGGACAGTGCCGAGAGACCGGCGGAGAAGCAGAGCCAGACGCAGCAGAGACTACGTCATCCACGCAGAGGCTACAGGAGTGACGCAGAGAGCCAGAGAGGTTGCGCGGAGCCTCAATAGGATGACGCAGAGGGTTTCACACTGACGCAGAGGCCAGCAGGGTTGATGCTGAGCTTCAAATTGTGATGAAGAGGGATTTCGTGGAGCAGGCTTTCCGAATACCTGTTTCCGAAGAGAGGTATTGCTGCCAGATTTTCAATCTTTGTCGGGTTAGCTAGTTTGGCACCCAGTGTACTCAGAAAAGAGTTGCTTAATAATAAAACCCTCAGATAGCTGCACCAGTTTTCCCACATTGAGCTTTTCCAAGGACATTAGTCCAAAAATAACGGTGTCATTTGTGTGCTTGTTTCTGTTTCCTTCAGTTGATGATCTGTGACGTGTTGAGCATGCACTTGTATTTCTTTTCAATATTTACATGATAAATAACTTGTTAATTAACAGAACAAGTAGGTAGGAATAAATCATGAAGTGCATGGAGGGTTTCTAACATGTCAGACTTAGAAATTCCAACACTAACTATCTCCTAGAACTTGTTATCTCCCACAAGTTAGCCTTTAGAATCTTCTTAGGGACCATTCCCCTTAGCTTGCCTAGGAGAGAGCTTAAACGGAGAGAATTGGGATCAGGTGACAGCCCCTTCTCTGAGCGTTTCACGGTTCACCTTTAAGGCCACACCTAGTGGGATTGAAGATTGTTCCCACATTAATCCAGGTGTGCATCTTAGGCGACAACAATTTTCATCAAGAACTTCAATATAAACTAAACAATAAAATACATAGAAACGAGATACCTATGGATTCTCACCAATAAAATCCTCCTCTAGTGTCTTCTCCTTCAGAGCCTTGTATGGGCATCTGTTTTAAATTTAGACAAGGGTATTGCATGCTTCTAATGAAAGACATGTCGTCAAGTCCGTATCATGAATCATGGCCTTCGTTGTATCAATGATTGGGTTGTTCTTATGTTCAACAACCCCATCCTATTGTGGGCTCTATTGTATTTTAAGTTCCCTCTTAATCAATGCTTTCTTGAAAAACACATCCAACTCCTTAAATGTGTACTGAAACACCTTGATCTCTCCCCTACCTGATTTCAACCAAAGCTTTGAATTCACTTAATAAACTGAACTCTTCATCTTTATTTCTCATAAAATAATTCCAAGATTTCTTAGAGGAGTCATCAATGAAGGTGTTACCCCTTCAAGGTAACCAATAATAAATTTAGCAAAAGTGTCCTCAAACACGTAAATTTATTGATCAAAGGAAAAAACCCACATAATAGATGAGAGGCATAGCACATATACAACCTCTCTAGCCTCATATACAACCTCTCTAGTCCCATATCATCATGACATGTGTCCTTGATCAACAACTCAAGGATGATCACTATGACAAGGATGTGACAATGCCTATCTATCTTCTAGGGAGTACAACATTACCAAAATAACTTTATTATTCTAGGAGAAATACATATATAATGTTTATTTAGTTAGATAGTTTTCATAGAACAATAAAGTTTTTCTATATATGTTCTATGAATAAATTTATTGTTCTATGAAAACTATCTAACTAAAAAAACTTTAGGATTATGAGGGTAACAACTACCTCTAGAGACACACTCATTTGAATGTGGTGATGCTACTTTGATGAGATCTTCTTCTCATGTTCTCAAATTCGGACCTGTTCTTCCACTTCTTTCCATCAAATACATACCTGAGCTATTTCAGCTTGAATCCACCATGGTATATCGATTCCTATGCCCTACACTTCATATTATATGTGTGCTCACTAATGGTACAATTAACTCCCATATTTGCTTCTTAGCAAATCTGAAGGGTTAATGGACAGTGTAGCTCATCATGCTAGTGTTCAAATTTATTTCCAGATACAACTTTCAAGAAGTCAAAGGTGGTACCCACAAGTTTCAAATGCAAGATGGTTCAACGATATGATCCTGGTTCAAAGCTAGAGATATTGCATAGGTTTTTCAACACTTTTGGATAGGATGAATATTGTTAGCAATTCTCCTACTTTTTAGGAGGTAGGGTTCAGAGTCCACATGTCAGAGGTGATAACATATTTGAGATCCTTGCGAGCTCATGATTTCGATGAGGTATTTTAGAGCGACATGAAAGACAATGTTATTTTTAGCAGGGATTTGCATGGCAATTTTGACTCCATTTTTGGACAACTTGCTGAAAATAAAGTCCAATGAGGATAATTTTAAGTGTCTACAGAGACTTTATGTCTTGGACAGTAACCATGCATGAGGTCACACACGGCAGCTTGTGGTGGTGACAAGGGGCAGGCTCTAGGACTGACACACGGCATGCGTGCAAGGTGACACATGGCAGTTTATAGGGATGACAAGTGGTAGCATCAAGGCACATGGATAACACTGGCTGTCTCGGAGTTAACTAGATCACTTGCATGGTTTAACTGAAGAATATTAGGTCACTAGCATCGGTTAGCAAGTGAGGTGGCACAAAGGTGAGTTAAATAGATGCATGCATCCAATTAACTATGACAAATAGTCTAGTGAACTAAAGTGAGAAGCACTTCACATCAGTTGATCTGTAAAATTCCGCTATGAAATTTCTGAATTTTTGTTATGTTTTCCCAGTGATAATTTTTGTCAAACAAGTCACAGACACGCTGTTGTAGATGAAATATGTTTATGGCAAACACACAGTGACTTTTACATGAAACTGTTAGCTTCAAATAGCAACTGATATTTTATTCAAATTCAAATTTTTCAACAAAACCATTGATAGGACTCATGACAAAGGTATTCTGGACAATCATAAATGATAACAGCTCTCAGTATTTAAGGAAAATACACAGCAAAAATAATAACTTGGCACCTGGTATTCGTGGCTGCTAGCAGATAGAGAAATAATGCTTCAACACATGATATACTGTCATACACTGCTCAGAAATCGCAGGGAGAGAGAACAACGTTGGACACTATGCCACTCCACTGCGGCACACTGCCCAATATAATCTCCGAAAGCTACAGCACTTGCATGCAGTCCCAAACAGGCTTATTTAATGAGTTTAGTGACTCGTCCTTCCTTCACAGTTGTGAGAACAGGGAGAGAGAACCATGTTGGACACTATGCCACTCCACTGCGGTACACTGCCCCAAACAGGCTTATTTAATGAGTTTAGTGACTCATCCTTCCTTCACAGTTGTGAGAACAGGGAGAGAGAACCATGTTGGACACTATGCCACTCCACTGCGGTACACTGCCCAATATAGGCTCCGAAAGCTACAACACTTGCACGCTGTCCCAAACAGGCTTATTTAATGAGTTTAGTGACTCGTCCTTCCTTCACAGTTGTGAGAACAGGCTACACATTCAGTCAAGAGGTGGAGACTTGGTTTAATCAGGCAGCAGACTCTTTAAAATTAACTACCCAAATCATACCCAATAAAGGAAATTAAGGCACTCAGCCTCATTTCAGCAGGCATACTCAACCATTATAACAGAAAACGACCACCATTGAAAGTTTACCCACAGCCAGTAAAAGAAAGAGGGAAATCAATCCAGATTTGCAATGGAAACTCGTCTCTGTGAATAGAAATCTCAGTCCAGCAAAAAAGTATGCAACTCGAACCCCTGGGAATGAGGGAGTTGTTCCTCAAAACTTCGACTTGGTGAAAGAATGCATAGCTCGTACTCCAGAAGTAAGGAAACTCATGCCTTTATGACCAGAACCCTCCTATGATGCTTATTCCTCCAACTTGTACTCCTTTCAGCAAGCTTGTGTGGCAGAATGAGAGGAAATCAACTTCTAGCAGTGGTAATCAAACCTCAGACCTGGGCTTGAATCTTTGGCTCCATGATTATTGTCCCCAACCTGAAAGAAGTTAAATGAAAAACAATATATTAAAGATTCAATTGATAACACCTCTTTTGGTCCAAGTCTCTAGATATTATTTTTTTCCTTTGAATTTTGATGGTGAAATCTGAGTGATTTCCCTCTCAAATCCAACTAGGGTGTCTAGTTTCAACACCGAAGTCAGCTATGGCGGCTAGGGTTCCAAAACCCTAAGCTTCTCCTTCAAACTCCCTCCCAAAGCTCCTTTCTCCAAAAACTCAAATGCACGAATGAAAAGAGTCTCCTCATTTTCCTTCTTTTATAAACTTAGGGTCACATTTTTTCTTTCCTTTTATTAAATTAACTTTTATAGATTCACTTTATGATATTTCACTTTATAAAGTTAAAGTGACTTTTCACTTGCCTAATAAATGTCACCCTTTCTCCTTTTTAGACTTTATAATGTTTTCCTTGGGCAATTTGAGTCCCCTTTATTAAATATTTCCCCACTTTAGCCCATGGGAACCACATTAGGCTAGCAGACTCCATCATAAGCTTCCTAAGTGGTCGGGGACATTACAATCCTCCCCCCCAGGATTGCTTGCCCTCAAGCAATTCCAATTCAAGATGTTTGAGCACATGTTCAACTTCCCAGGTAGCATCTTCCACCGGAAAATATTTCCATTTTACCAGGTACTCCTTGATTTCCTCTCCCTTGTATCTAGGATCTTTTCAGGAACCAAGATCAATTCTCCTTCCTCATCCAATAAAGGGATGTCACCTATGTCTATGAGGGTTTGTGTCTTTCTGGGCAGTTTGTGCGAAGGACTTGGGCAAAGTGACTACCCAAATCTAGGAGCACATTAGAGCGAAGTTTGGAGACTGAGTGGCAATCCAAATACGAGTCCCTGTAACGAAATATATCCAGGATGAAGGAAGGATTAAATCCGCGGTAACTTTAAGTTTGTATGGAGGTTCAACAAGCTTTGTCATATAGTGTAGCAAGAATCCACGGTTGAGAGAGGATCACGAAAGTGTTCAGAATCAGTCATATTGGATTTTTGCGATGTCATAAACTCAATCCAGGACTGCGACTACTTTTGAGCGATCAATAACCAGTTAGCAGGATTTCATAACCCTTGGACTATAAGTTATATGGTCGTACTCAATCACTGTGGCATCAGAATTTGGGGTTAATAATAAGTTAGGGTTATTACATAGTGCATAGAATGACTTACGATTATAAGAATCTGTGGTGAATTTATCTAAGGGCTCGTGGTTATCCGGTGAATAGTTTATGTATGGGGACAGTGAGTTGTCATAATGATTGGATATTGGAACTTTATAAATTTTTATGTTCGATGAATAGTTTGTGCGGTTTATGTGGGGACAGTGAGCTTGGAAATTGGAACTTTATATTGTTTACCTTTATGTTGCACTATTAAGCATTGTTTAATTTATTGGATTGTTAAGGGAATTATTATTAACTGCAACAAATGTGGAATTGGAAATATATGTGAAAACCCTTGATATTTTGTCCAAATAATTACCCTAGACTACTACAAATGCCCATACCAATGTGCTGTTCTCCCTGCACCAAAGTTGTGCATTGGCTACAGCTGCTTACAATGGTAGTCTACTGGGTATCTACCTTGGCTGTAGGTGAACAAGAAATGACAGGTCCCAATCTAGGCATAAAAGCTAGTGTAACCTCTCTGGCTAGCTTGATTTGACTTCCATTTGTTGATTTGGGGTAGCATCGGATGTGCTCTAGCCACGAAATTTGGTGGAGAGGTTGGGGCACATGAGATCTCCAATACCCAAAAAGGGTTTGGGCAGATTCTAAATAGATATTAAAATAATTAATATTTTTAATGGAGTCCATAAGTCTAAACTTAGGGAAAATAAAATATTAATGTGTATTAATATGAATCTGTGTTAGAATGGCCCAAAAGACATGGATCAAGCCAGATCTAATCTTAGCCGTTGATTAGGGACTTAATCTCGGCTGTTGAGATGTCAACAGGAAAAGTATAAGAGGAGGCTTGAGGGTCACTTGGAGAATACACCAGAGTGATCAGTCATTCTATTCTCTAGAGCAGGGTTTGCTAAGAGAGATAGAATCAGTGATCGGAGAGCAACTAAGGGACATTGAGTACAGAGAGACAGAGAGGCACAAATAGTGTCAGGATAGTAGTAGAGCAGCCAGAGAGAGAGACGCAGGAGCAGCCAGTGCTCACGTAGGGCCACGCAGAGGCAGCTAAGTGTTGCGCAGAGCACCAGAGGGGCCAGCGTAGCTGACGCAAAGGCTCAGAGAGCTGACATAGAGGCTCAAAGAGCAGAGGTAGGGCCTCCTGGGACTGACGCAGGCCAAGAGAGGCTAGCACAGGGCCAGCGCTAGGCTAGGAGAGGTTGATGCAATCCATATCGGGTAGACGCTGGGATTTCTAGGGCAGATTGGTGCTGGGTAGATGCCAGAGTGATTATCCGAGGTTTCAGCCAGTAGATTTGTCAGAAATTGAGAGGTATTACTGCCAAGGAAATCCTCTGTTGGGTAGGCTAGTTTTGGCACCCAAATTGTACTTTGATATTGCTTAATAAGAAAACCCTCAGATAGTTGCACCGGTTTTCCCACATTGGGTTTTTCCAGGGACATTAGTCCAAAAATAATGGTGTCATATGGTGTGTCTGTTCTTGTTTCTTTTAGTTGTTGATCTGTAATATGTTGAGCATGCACTAGTGTTTATTTTCAGTATTTACATTGTAAATAACTTGTTAAGGAAAAAAACAAGTAGGTAGGAATAAATCAAATAAAGTGCATGGAGGGTTTCTAACTAAGTAAACTTAGAAACTTCAACATGGTATCAGAGGGTGATTGTAGATCACAAGAGGACTAAAAGACATCATCCGAGCGGAGCAATAGCAGCAGAAAACAGTTGTCCCGAGGTGACAGAAGCTATTTCTAGCAACACAGAAGCCAAGGAGTGTGACGCAGAGCCAGCCAGGGCCACGCAGAGGAAGCCGGGAGTTGCGCAGAGCCTTAGAGAGGCCAACGTTGCTGACGCAGAGGGTCAGAGAGCTAATGTAGGGCATCCCAGGGCTGACGCATGCCCATCCAGGGTGACGCAGGGCCAGCGTGAGGCAGAGAGGGGCCGACGCAATTCACATAGAGGCAGTTGCTAGGGTCTAGAACGCTGCAAAAATATTGCAAAGTGGAGCTGTTGAGGTACTATAGTCAGAACAGTACCTGACAGAGCAGGGCCAAAGGAGTTGAGGGTTTCTAACCAAGGAACCCAGATCAGAAGTGCAGTTGTACAAGTCGATCAGAGTAGGGGGCATCTCGACAAGCGGCAAAAGGATTTCCAGGAGGGAAATCAAGATTCAGAGGGCGTCCAGAAGAGAACTTCTAGACAGGAAGTAGAGACTTAGAGGAGTCGAACAGAGAACTTCCAGGAGGGAAGTAGAGGAGCATCATGGCACTACACGAGGTAAGAGACCAGGATAGACTGGACGGAGCATCGAACTTCGCAATCTAGAAGGCCAGAATGTTATCCGTGCTTGATAGGAATCATGTCAAGAACTTCGCCTTGAAGGTAATAGTTGTCCCAATTGACCCCAATGATAATGATAGGTATGAGGAGGCGATGGCAATGGCCAAGAGCATTATCCTTGACGAGGTCAAGGATCATGTAGTTCCACACATAGCCGAGAAGGAAATGGCATTTGAGATGTGGAAGGCTCTCAAGAATCTATACCAGCATACTTCTGTGCAGAGAAGAATGCTACTCGAAAATCAGATGAGGTCGTATCAGATGAAGAAGGTACAATCATTTGACACCTTCCTCGGAGAACTAAATGAGATCCGAGGCCAGTTGACTGCTACAAGGGCGACACTAGATCAGGAGCTGATGGTGAGGACAGCCTTGAATGTTGTCTCAGAAGACTGGGAGGTATTTGTCCAGAGTATAGTGGGAAAAAGGACTCTCCAAATTGGGACGAGATGTGGGCAGCTCTTCGCCAGGAAGAGATCAGACGGCAGTCAAAGACGGGTAGCAGCAGCAAGGGGATCAAAGTCAAGCAAGAGGAGGAAGATGTGGCCCTAGCATCTGAGGGAAAGCAGGAGAAGCGGAAGAAGAAAGATCTCTCCAAGATCAAGTGCTTCCACTATGGGGAGCTGGGTCATTATGCGACCCAGTGTCCAAGGAAGAGGAGAAAGGGAGTGTCTTCCGAGACTAAGGCAGCGCCAGCACGAGCAGAGAAGGAAGTTTTGACAGACGATGACTGTGCCATGAGTGCACACGCACCACTTGAGCGAAGTGGGGAGACATCGAGTTGTAGTCAAGTGGACCACAGGCGATGAGGGGCAAGCTCCTTAAGGTACCCAACCTCTTGGATTAGACCTTGCTACGGGAGCCCCGAAGAGGAGTAACAGGACTCACTGAGTCAGGTGGAGACGGATGCAGATGGAGCGGCAGAGAGAGTTACAGTGCAAGAGTCCCAAGACAGCGCAAGGCTACCAGGCTGCAGCAATGCGAGAGGCACAGGAGTGTTGCACCAATGCAGGACGGCACAGAGAGGTGTGCAACGTTGCAAGATGTAGGTAGTTGTTGCAGCAGCGTAGAGATCAGAGAGGGAGCACTTGTCAGTGGCAGAGGGAGCTTCATCATCAGTGGGTGTCTCTAGCCCAACAGGGAGGTCAGATGGAGGATCAGTTACTTCTCAATAACTAAGTTGCGGTGCAGCAGTGGGCAGCATGACGAGAGGAGGTGCAGTGCAGATGCAGAGCTGGGAGAAAGGACCAGCAGCAGTGCAGATGCAAAGTTGGGAGAAAGGACCAGCAGCAGCACGGATGTAGAGGGAGCTGTTGTACAAATGCAACAGTGGCAGTGGCAGAACCATGGGCAGCAGTACAGGATGCAGCAGTGCAGAGGATGTTGGGCAGGAAGGCCTAGCATCAGCACAGGTACTGACGCCGGATGATTAGAGTAATACTCAGTGAGGAGTATTGCTAGAGCACAGTCCTCGCTAAGAGGGAGTGTTGATTTGGGGTAGCATCAAAAGTGCTCTAGCCACGAAATTTGGTGGAGAGGTTGGGGTACATGAGATCTCCAATACCCAAAAAGGGTTTGGGCAGATTCTAAAAAGATCAGGAGATATTAAAATAATTATATTTTTAATGGAGTCCATAAGTCTAAACTTAGGGAAAATAAAATATTAATGTGTATTAATATGAATCTGTGTTAGAATGGTCCAAAAAACATGGATCAAGCCAGATCTAATCTTAGTCGTTGATTAGGGACTTAATCACGGTCGTTGAGATGTCAACAGGAAAAGTATAAGAGGAGGCTTGAGGGTCACTTGGAGAATACACCAGAGTGATCAGTCATTCTATTCTCTAGAGCGGGATTTGCTAAGAGAGATAGAATCAGTGATCGGAGAACAGCTGAGGGGCACTGAGTAAGGAGAGGCAGAGATAGTGTTGAGATAGTAGTAGAACATCCAGAGAGAGACGCAGGAGCAGCCAGTGCTCACGCAGAGGCATCTAAGTGCTGTGTAGAGCACCAGAGGGGCCAGCATAGCTGACGCAGGGCCTCTAGGGCTGACGCAGTCCAGATTGGGCAGACGTTGGAGTTTTTGGGGCAGATTGGGAATGAGTAGCTGCCGGAGTGATTATCCGATGTTTCAGCTAGTAGATTTGTCAAAAACTGAGAGGTATTATTGCCAAGGAAATTATTTGTTGGGTAGGCCAGTTTCAGCACCCAGATTGTACTCTAATATTGCTTAATAAGAAAACCCTTAGATAGTTGCACTGGTTTTCCCACATTGGGTTTTTCCAGGGACATTAGTCCAAAAATAATGGTGTCATATGGTGTGTTTGTTCTTGTTTCTTTTAGTTGTTGATCTGTAATATGTTGAGCATGCACTAGTGTTTATTTTCAGTATTTACATTGTAAATAACTTGTTAAGGAAAATAACTAGTAGGTAGGAATAAATCAGATAAAGTGCATGGAGGGTTTCTAACTAAGTAAACTTAGAAAATTCAACACCATTGTTGCTTTCTTTACAAGCGCAACCATCCTTGGAAGAAGTTTACGTGCATTACTTGGCAAGACAGTAGCGTCAACCATCCAAGGAGTTTCTTCATTAACTGTAGCATTTGATTTTTTATTTCCTGAAGTTATTATCTCATACAATATAGCCTCGACTTCTTCCATTTATGTTGGAGTTATCAAGGCCATCAAGCGTGGATGAATCTTTGCTCACAAGAGAAACTAAAATTGGCATTAACTTCCCATCAAGATCCATAAGACCCTTTGCAAATGTCGCAACAAACATCTATACACGACCCTTATCTGAACTATAATTTTTAAATCATCATAATATGTACTATGCAGACATAGCAAGCTTGTTCCTTCTCTCGGATACATATTCGAAAGTATCTCCCTAGCTCTTCAGTCTGTTTTCTTCTTGCATGTGTAAGTACACCACCATATTTTAGTACCATCAATGCTTTTACTGGACTCTCTTCTTCACCTTCACAAATATCTTTTATGATTGTTACCCTTTTCTTGAGGCTTCAATTGAACCTTCCGATATATCCCAAAAAAGTGGCCACACTCAAGGAAAGCTTTTTTGTGTGTTTCCTTATCTCTAAGAGTTGTACGTCAGCTATATTAGTTAGTTGGGGAATCCATTGCTTGTGAAAGAGACTCTGGTCTCTTCCCTTGACTTTGTCTTAATTGGTTGGAAGAAGGTGGCATATATAAGAGTGGTACCCTATTTTGAAGGTTGGAGGCATCTCAATTCTTAATTATATCTGTTAGATTTGATCACAAATTTCTGATATATTTATAGTGCAAGATTGAGAGTTCTATTTTATCTGACATTTGGGTGCCATCTATCTTTAATTGTTAAATTTCATTGTAAATGGGTGCATTTTCGACTAAAACCAACACCCTTTTCAAAGTTGATTACAAGTGGTTATTGTGCTTTGAGAAAACGGCCAATATCCATTCTAGTGATAGTTTGTTAGATAGTTGATACTCTTCGATAGTTGGGGTTGTCTAGACCTATTATAGCTTCCACTAGGATTGTTGAGCCTTTGTTTTTGCTAAGAAAATGGCCAAACTCAATGGAGTATTAAAGTCACTGAATACTCGGATAGTATCTATTGTTGATGACAATGAAAATCAGAAAAGCCACTCTTGCCGATATTAGAATCTATTTACAACATGCACAAGAAAAGATTGAGTTTCTCCAACTTGAGTCACAACTATAGCAAGATGAGCTACAGTTAAAGAATCATCATTCTGAATTGGTTTTTGTTCAGAACAATTCTTTGTTTGAGTTTGAGACAGACTCACATCAGCAACCGGAAATTGATCAAATCAGTGAGGTTGAGATCGATTCACATCAAGTGCCCACTTTAGGAGCAGTTTCAAATGAACATGCAGAAGTTAAGGTTGCACTTCCCAAGCAATTCATCAGACCTTGAGAAGAACTTATCAGCAACAAGAATAGAACCGGTCTTGGATATGACAAGGATGTGTCCTTTCATATTCCAAACTATTCTAAACACATCAAATTTCAGAGTATTGGGTTTCTTCAGAATGGTTCATCTTCACCTACTCAACATCCTGCTCCTCCACAACCACAAATTATTAAATGCCAACATTGTAATCGGGTTGGCCATATGAAAAATCAGTGTTTTGATCTTCACCCTTGTAAGCATTGTGGAAAACACACTCATCATTCAGACAGATGCTCTAGAAACAAGACTCTTGCAAGAATGAAGATTCACCTTGGATGGATTTCTTCTTGGCAATGGCCTTCAACAGTCAAGAAGATATTTCAGTCATACCTCAAAGTTCAGTCTCAAGAATTGACGCATCTTGCAGTGGAGATATCTTCATCTTCACACCTTGTATCTGACGGGCAGATTGATGGTCAGTTACAAGATTCAAAGTTTTATCAAGCGAGCCTGAGTGTTAATTTTAAGTATGTTCTATGCTTAGAGTAATTTACTTCAATTTTTCCATTTTAGCTCAATATCAATTCCAGATTAGCAATCACATCAGCATGATAGTAAAATGCAGATAGAACATAAACATAAACATCAGAAAACAAGCCAAGACAAGAGGACACAAGATGTGGCACCAGCCAGGGACAAACCCCAATGTGGGGAAACCCTTAATCAATTCTTCTTATATTCTTCAATAGTTCAGCAAAAAGAGAGATAGTACATGTACATCAAAAGTCAGGACTTTGACTTGTCAAGATCAAACATCAGAGATCTCTACCATGAAGATGACAAGGACTGTAGTTCTGAACCGGGTGAAGGCAAACATTCTTCAACCGATTCTCCAAGGTGATTCCATCACCATGTTGCATAAATCCATGCTACATCCATCATGTATCCAACCATGTTGCATCCATCGCTATGGCAATAGCTCTGTCAACCTCATATTGCAGCAGCATCATACAGCCCTCTAATAGTTTGAGATCTCAGCAGTATTATACACTACAGCTCCATACGTAATGCTAACGATTTGAGCCCTCAAATATCCATACGAAATTCACTGTGATGTTATGGCCTGCGGCCTAACACAGAGTCTTCAGGCAGCATATTCATTGTGCTTGTCCTTTCACACAATGACCTAATCAGCCTACAAACAGCAGTCACAAGCACTTCCTTACTGCAGATTCTTCTTCTCTTTAAATCGAGCTTGGGGACAATAATAACATGCCCAAACAGTTATGCTGCCACCTACAGCAATGTGACAATATCACAGATCCTCTGTTGTAATGTAATTACCCTTGTTGCCATTTAGTTGTAGCATCTAAGGGTCCTTTCATATATAGATAAGGGCTCCTTCAATTAAGGCTTTCTTCCTTTATTTGTTGCAGCCAAGATGTCCTCCTTTAGGACTATGACAAGGGCAGCATTAGCCCTACTTTGACAGCGGATGAGGACACACCTGAATGCAGCTTAAACTCCTTGATTAGTAAAGGATGGAACCTCCTTATTGGACTGCGGCTAGGGCAGATAGGAGCCTCATCAATCTGTGGATTAGGGCTCCTAGATTAGCTTGCATATTAGTGCCTCTTGACTGCATTTAGACTGCGGATTAGATCCCTTCCTTGGACAGCATATAAATCTCCTTGACTGCGTCTAGGGCACACTAGAACACCAGCTCATGACAGCGTATAAACCCTCATTGATTGCGGCTTTGAGTAACATATAGAAGGCCAGTTCTTGTTGTGAAGATACTCTCCTCGACAGCGTCCTAAATGTCTTCCTCCATGACAGTGCTTAGGTTAATTAAGGATCTCTGCGTTTAGGGCATATTGACAGCGTTAGAACTTCTACTACACTTATAGAAGCCTCCTCCATGACTGTGTTGAGGGTCTTTCTTCCATGACTACTAGGGCAGTGTTAGGGCTTCTTCATTAAGGCAACGTTAAGGCTTCATTAGGGCAATGTTAGGGCTTCATTAGGGCAGCCTTAGAGCTTAGGGCACTCCCTCTAGATCTCTCGTTCATCAAAACCCAAAACAGAATGAAGAGAGATCACAAGAGTGTGTGTCAAAATGACTTGAAGGCCACCTCTATTCACAGTAAAACGTTGACGACAAGTGGGGGCAATTTGGTTGCTGGCTGACCTTGACGAATGGTCACATAACACAAATAAATTCATATATCTATGAATACATGTCGGAATTTGATGATCTTTAGATCACTCCTACATCTCTCAACAAGAGGAATCCACAAAAAATATCAGCTGCCATAAATAAGAAGACCCACATGGAGTTTGGCCCTAGTTGCCATTTTAACACTGAGCCACAGCCTGAACCAAAGCCAGCTGTATAACCTAGAGCCAGAATCAACCATAGCCAAATTCAAAGTTGTAGCGAGAAACAAAGTCATGCTCCATGAGCATGTTTTTGGTTGGTGGCCTGCCTTAAGCCAACACAGGCAGAAGACTTCAGTTTCTGCTACATCAGTTTATGGTCAACTTTAAGCCAACATCAAGGAGCACTTCCACTTTGCAGAATTGTCTTAGGAATTGCTTCGAGCTTTAGTTCCAAAGTGGTGGTCAGCCTTAAACCACCATTGGTAGAGACCTCAAGTTCTTCTACCCCTTTTGGTTTTTGGTCTTCCTTAAAAACCACCATTTCAAAGAGCACAACCAACGATTGGCTGCCATGCACTTTTGTATTTCAGCTTTCTTCTTGGACTCATATACACCCCTTCAAATTAAGGGGGGGAATATTGGACACCTAATCCGTAAGGGTTGATATAAAAGAATTCCAAGAGCCACGAAAATCCAAGAAACCTCTTGGAATATGAAACAAAGAGTCAAGACAATGTATTAATACGTACATCTTTGTGAATAGAAATGGATCACACAAGTTATTCTAATCTCGTATATCATTTGTGAGTTTTAAGTTTTAACAGGCACTAACCTTCACCCAATCAACTAACTGACTAAGTAAATCTGATGCATATTAAGAATCTTGATGGAAAAATTGTCATTGATGTCAAAGGATGAACGGGCCGGCATTTGTTTGAAGATTTGCATGCACAAACCAAGTCAACTTGGGTTCACGGACCTTCTAGATTGGTAGCCCTTGTTATGTCTTTTCGTTTGATAGGTAGCATGCCATGTGGGTCCTCTTGATTGGAGAGATATTTGATATTTGAAGTTTGATGCCCCAAGGATGGGTTTAGCACCAGCACATTTGGCCCAGTGATTTATGACCTCAACACTTCATTGCTGACCTAAAAGAAGGTATAGCTTTGTAAATTAAATTGCCCTAAAACCATTGTCAAAATCAGCCTTGCCTTATATACTTTGAAAGGCACAAAATTAATTTTTTGAATCATGATTGTTGTTAGACCAAAACCCACAGGTATTGGTCTCTGCTATAAATGCCGGAGTTAGGATCCATGAGAGGCAGTGAGTCCATGTTGAGAAACACATGGGGGAACCCTGAACCCAATGTCCAACAATCTCCTCTCCAGCGCAAGGGGGGTGAGTTTCACACTCGAGACTTGTCGTTCTGATGCCACTTGTTGGAATCACAGTTGTCATTAGACCAAAACCCGTGGGCATTAATCTCCACTACAATCGCCAGAGTTAGGATCCAGAGAGGCGGTTAGTCCATGTCGCAAAGCACACGGGGAGCACTGAACCAAATGTCCAACAACAGTAATGTCTTTTCAAAAAGAAAATTATTATTTTGTTCAGATTGGACCCAGTATAAGGCCCCTTCAAATGTTTATTTATATTCCTCTCGTGGCATTCATTTGGCAAGCAAATTCGTGGATGATCTGATCAAGTAATTCGCTGGAATTCTCTGAGGCTATGAGCTTAATGAAGATCTGAAGAAGAAGGCTGAAGCTCCTTAAGTTTGTGGATTTGATTAGCTTTAACTTTCTGTGGAGATCTCGCTGGTTTGGACAAGTTTCTAAGGACCATTTCTGAGGTTATGTTCTGACGCATTTCGGCCTCTCTGAAGCCTGTTTCGGTTCTGCTTCTGAGGGTATTTCCAGACCTGTAATAGGGCAAGTCTGAGGGTATTTTCCAGACCTGTAAACTTGGGGTTGTAGCCCTTCCAGTTGTAGCTGGTAAATTTGGAAGTTGTAGTTTCCCTTGTAATATAAATATATTGTTCATATATATATATATAGTGTTCCTTTGATGTGATGTTATTGGTTAATGGTTTTGATACTAAATTGTAAGAAAAAGTAAAATACTGATTCACCCCCCCTCAGTATTTCCAACAAATCTTTGGTGGAAGTGAAATGTTATGATCCTATTGAGTTTCAAGTTTATCATTTTACTACATGAATATGCTTTATGCTTTCCAAAAGGTGCCTCTAATGTGAAATGACCATTTTTTTGTCAAGTGTTGCTAGGATTCGGTAGTTGAAAATACAGGTTTAATCCTATTGCATTCATATGAAGCAATTTGATCACATTTAATGTTTTAGATGCCTGTTCAATTAGCTGATTGTATTTGTATTAATACATTTGAGCATTGATTTAGGTGAACCCTCTGAAAAGATTCACATTTAAGGGTTAAGACTTTCATTGGCTGGTATATCTTTCTCACACAACCCACATGGTTCATTGCTGTTCTTTCACAGATTGCACCAACAGTTTCATAATGTGTTAATCTCCAAACAAATGCTACAACAGTAATATTTCTTGCGAACTGGTGGTTAGATGTTTGTTTTGACAGTCATTTGTGACAGCATAGAATCCAACTCATGATGAATGAACTCTGGTAAATTTTTGGTGAATTGACATGAACAGTCTTCGAATGATCTAAGCACTGAACTGAATGTCCGCATATTTCTGTTTTCCTAGACCATTATGATAATGCTAATACTATGGCATACATTTCATTACTTTGATACAAGTTTCAAAGCAATTCCACTTATGGTTTTTCTCTTGATTTCTTTTCGTTGTTGATAGCTTTAAAAAAAAATCATTTCTTGCTGAATTAACTCCATTTCTAACTGTTGGAACTTAAAGAACTTCTAAACTTATATCAGTGATTTGCTTGGATCTTCATTTTACAGTGCTAAGCATGATGGATGGGTGATACAAGTAAATAACTCTCTTATTGTTGTCATTTATCACACCGCACTTGCTTACAGAATGGTATCACAATTTGATGTTGATTGGGTCACATATTTTTCACATAAAACAACATTGCATATTGTTGATGTTAATTTCTAAATTCCATATCTAATTTTAATTCATAGTAGTTCTTATAACCCAGAAAAATTAATTTCTGCAATGACTGAATATAAAATTCACTGGAATTTTTAACTCATAAAATTAGACACCAGAAGCAAAACATAAGAAATCAATCACACAAAATTCTCCTTCAACTTATCCTCACTTCTAAATGATCTGAACAGTGAGACTCCTTACTAGGAAATTGGCCTGTTACCCACCAAAACAGATTAACCCCATAGGAGAAAACTTTTTTCCTACATTTGACAGCCAGCCAGCCAGCCAACAGCCCCTGACAGCCACTATTTGACGATGATATGCCATGTGCTTCTGCCATTTGCATCAGCCATGTGCCTCTCACCATCCGACATTAACACTTGGATGATGATGGACTACTACTCAAAAGGTACTGTAATCATTTTGCAATCGGTGCTTATACTTATTTGTTTTGGCAAATTAGTATGAATAAAGGGGTGATGTGGAAGATTGACCATTGTTTACTGTAATTTTGTTCTCTCGCCTTAGCCCTCATCCAGTGGGACCTCCTTTAAGGCCCTAGGGTTATAGGAGGGGCACTACTTGGATAATCCTGATTGAGATAGTGTGTTCATTGTCCCCTACACCATACTTGACACCTTCCATCCCACATTAGAAGCCCCATATGTCACATGCATTCTTCAGGTCTAACTTGTCATTGATTCGTTGGGATTTGGCACCCACATGTTCACATTCCTTGAGTAGGGCCAGAAAATTATTGCCCTGGAGGTTGATGCAGCTAAAAAAATGAAAAAGCATAAAAAGCATATCATGGCCACAACAAAACTAAAGAAATAAAATTAAAATGCAAAAGATGGTCAGGACATAAGATTAACACATGGGCAAAATCCTAGCATGAGCTCTACCCTACTCATTTGACCATCGCCTGATTCTTGAGCTCATGATGCTCTATTACATTGAAAGGAACCCTTGCATGTCCCAACCCTGATGAGTGATGAACCGACTCATCTAAAGGGGTAATAAAAATGTACATCATAAAGAGCAAGCTCTAACCATTGAACTATATCCGGCAATACAAAGAATAATCAAAAAGAGGTAAATGGTGCACAAGAGGGGTGGAAAAATCAAGCTGAGCGAGTAACTCATGCCTCCATGATTGCTGCCTGCTTTACATTCAGACACTCAGGATGTGGATACCCCATCAGCTGGTCCCTTTGACCATGGCACTTGGCCATGAAGCCTCTTCTCCTTCATTATCACATATTTACACCAGCACCTATTGATTGATGGGTTGACCTTAGAATTGTCACTTCCCCTTGAGGGCAGAAGCACCTAATAGGGTTGACCATTGGAAACCCCTATCAAGGTAGGAAACACCTTCATGGGACTTGGTCTAGTTAGATATCAGAAGGTGATCCTTGTTTAAAGTATCAGCATGCCCATAACATTCAAGTTTGGTACACTAAGATGCATTATTGATCTTAGTCTTTGATGGATGATTGCCTGCACTTGAGTCCATGTTGTTTTTGTCAAGTGATCCACAAGTACCCAGGCCTTTCAAAGAGATATATGGCCTTAGCAGATGCAGTGTTGAGAGACTGGAGCCTCTTGACAGTGTGTAGATGTTACATGTCCCAGAGTACCTCCAGGAAGCAAGACATTAGTCTACTTTAACCTACCACAAAGGCTTCTTCATGATGACATCACTGGAGCCAACGTGTCCCCAAGTTGCCTAATTCAAAGCCCAAATGAGCATGGTCTCCCGTTGAGAGAATAGGGAGGCCTTGTTGCACCTAGAGAAGCCCTAATGTTGGAGAGAAGATGGGCTTATTTGATAGTTGGAGGCAATGGAGACTACATGATGGCACCCTACCTACACTTGGGACCCCAAAGGTGGATTTGAAGTGGATTTAAAGGAGTTCCTCAAATTTTGATGATCTAAGCACTTTGGCACATTTCCACAACTCAGCACACCTTTGCATCACATGTTGAGCCCTAAAAGGGCATTACTTCAGCATTATGAGAAGCTACAACTCACACATGTGGGCATTAAGGTCTAATTTGTCATTAAGCTAGTGGGTTGGCTTGTAACCCAAGTTCATTTTATGTCAAACTTGTTATTAAGGGCTTCATTAATGATTAGCTGCACATGGGACCCCAGAGGGGGATTGAGGTGCATTTGAGGGCATTCCCTCAAATTTAGATTATCCAAGCACTTCGACAACATTTCACACCTCAGCACACCTTGGCATGGCATTTTGAGCCCTAAAAGGGCATGACATCAACAATATGAGAGACTACAACTCACATGTGTTGGCATTAAGGTCTAATTTGTCATTAAGCTAGTGGGTTGGCTTGTAACCATGTTCACTTTATGTCAAACTTGTTATTAGGGGCTTCAATGGGCTAAAATTACTTGACGTAGACCTCATATAAATAGAGGTCGCCTCCATTTCATTTAGATCATCACTTGTGAATCAATTTGGCCTTCTTAGAGATTTTGGCCTGGGTAAAATTTGTATTATATCTTGTGGAGATGTAATCTATTGTGGAGCTTTTGCTTATGGAGCTATTCTCTTGCTTTAGAGATGTCATTTTGGAACAATAAAGGATTGGTTCATGAATTTTTCTTAAAAGTTTTCTTTGAATTTGAATATCTTTATTGCTATTGCATGGAATGAACATTGTTAGGGTTTCTATGTGCTAGTTATTACTGAAGATTTTTCTACAAAATCTTCGCAATGGTATTGTATGCATTACCCTAATAAAAATTCGCATGGCAATCCCATAAGTGATTCTTCATGTTAATCTCTCCTCATAGACTTTGTTCCCTCTTAAAATGATAGCTAGGTTATGAAACTAGGTTTTTCATATTCCCTTACTCCATTCTAAGATTTAGTCTTTTCTCCTAAGTAGATCTCCCATAGACTCCATCACCCAAGGTCAAGCACTAGCCTTATTCACATTGTTGATCACACCATAAATCATCCATAAGCTTAATTTTTCTTACCTATTTCTAATTTTTTGCCTCTTAAGAAAAGTTGTTAGGCTAAGGTTAAGGTTAAAATTCAACTAGGGTTGATAAGTTGGCCTATGGAAGGATTCAACACGTGGTTGTGAAGTCATTACCTCTAAATCACCTCTTTCCCGTGGCTAATTTTTCCATTTTAGGGTTGATGTCATTTGCCCTAGGTAAACCCTAGTCTTGCCCTAGGCTTCAACTTGGGGCTTGTTTAAGGCAATGTCAAACAAAATGCAAAATAACTAGAAGGCTTAGAAAGTGTTCATGAATTGATCATAGTTATTTATTTAAGCCTTTTCTTGGCCTCATGTACCTAGGTAAGCATGTTCACCTTACCTATATACGAAGCCTATGTCCCTTTGTGCCCTACATAGGCCTTTTGGAGGGTACTCATTGCCTTGTTTAAGCTTGTTGAACCTTAAACAGGCAATGCAGGATAGAATGTAAAAATATTAGTAAGGCAATGTGAGACAGAATAAAGAGGTAGCTTTTCCATAAAACGATGTCAAGACAAAGCTATAATTCTACTTAGCACTTTGTAATTCATATTGTCTCATGTCTTTAACCATCAAAACTTCAAGATTGAAGAATCGTTAGAAGGCAATGCCAGACAAAATGCAGAATAACTAGAAGGCAATGCAAGATAGAATGTAGAAATATTAGCAAGGCAATGTGAGACAAAATGAATAGGTAGATTTTCCATAAAATGTTGTTAGGACAAAGCGTCTTTGCAGGGAGAGGTGATGTAATATAT